>JAWWEQ010032285.1:0-22045 GCA_035583055.1 Torymus tubicola
AATTCAGGGTAACATATGGGATGGTTACGAAGCGATTTAGGTTATTTTAAAAGAAAAAAAAATTTTGACCTCTCGATCCACCTGAGAACTGCCCATATATATATATATATATATATTTATCGATTATAAAAAAAGGCTATATATAAAATTCATCCGCAGCATCCGACAACCCAATCACCTAAAAATCATATTTATTAAACAATACCAAACCAAAAAACAGGCCCATCCCAAAAAAAAAATACACCTCCCATCACATTACACCTCCTCTTATATACTCTTTCCGCGTAGATCCCACACAACTCTCGCGATATATATATATATATACGTTCACCATGCCGCGCGCGCACGCGTTTGCGAGAGAGAATTTTTCGCAAGTCATCGCTGAGCGATTATCAATTCGGAGCGCGCGCGCGAGAGAGTCGAGCGCCCGCTGCTTATCTCGTTCAGTCGAAGCATACGAAGCAGCCTGCTCGTTGCTTATAGCGCAAAAGTCGTCTTCTTCTTCTTCTTCTTCTTCTTCTTCGTTGCACGGTTTGCATCAATTCGCGTGTTATTTTCCATACTTTAAATAAACAAAAAAACCTCGGGTGTGTGTGTGTGACTTGGTCGTATACGGAGTGAACGCGCGGACACATATAGTAGTGTAGAGTGCCGGACGACAGCTGTGGGTGGTATATTATAGCAACGACGATAGTGTAGAGTGCCAAGAGAGACAGAGCAAGAGAGAAAGAGCTGAGAGATAAGAAGTGTATAGTGGAGAGGTTGCGTCGAGTATGTGAAGTTGACGACGACGACGACGTGGAGAAAAAGTGAATATGAATTTTTGTATAGTTTTACCACACAGGGAAGATATATAGATATAGTGTTTATAGTGAAGTACAAGAGAGAAATCGAGAGGTTTTTAGATAGAGTAAAGTGTATATATAATTGTTGAAAGATATGGTTAGAAAACGACTCGTGCGATCGTAAACAAAGTGAACGGCATCGATTGTTAGATGCGTTAGTTAGAAGAAGAGCCGCAGGTTGTGGTTGAGAAGAAATACAACGATAATTTGTTTGTGTACCGGAAAGCCATGAAAAGTAGTCTGTGCCGTCATTTCGGAGTGTATATATACACACACACACGCACACATAGAAAAACTATTATCTGATACTTCAAATAAAGAGCCTCACCGCGTGTGTACTCCATTCTTACAAAACCACGGGAGATTTCAAGTATACGATTGAGAGTGAACCAAGTAACCGGTTTCACACAGCTGTGTGTTCGCTTACGGTAAACACATTTTTGTGTTCCAATTTGTGTATGAATCGCATATACTACACTTACACAGACGTAAATTATGCGAGTCATCCGAATTCAATACAAAACATTTAACTTGTGACAGAAGAGTACGCGAGTAAGTATACGAAAGAGCAGAACATTAACATATACGAGCGCGCGTCCATTTAAATTCGAGCAGTATGTCAGCCGTTTCTGCTCATCATCATCATCATTGTCTCGCAAGCAAGAGATAACGAGTTTCAACTGATAAGAAAAAGAAGAGGAAAAAAAAATCAGTGACTCAGGACTATATTATGTCAGCGAAGGATCGGTTAAAGCTGATAAAGGGATAAAAGTACAGATTTCCATACTTCAGGGATTTCCCCCATCGAGGAAAAATTAAAAAAATTATAGTTTATATAAATTATAGTTATATATATATATACGCGCAAAGAAGATAAATAAGCTCGTAAATTTCATTAATTTGTCAGGATGACTGTGCGTATAATAGCTATATATAAGCGAGATTCCGTGTGTATATGTGTGAGTCACGTATAATATTGCACGGTATAACGAATTACACTTACAACTCTTGACTTTTTGCGCATGAGGCTCGCACGCACATGTGAGACGCACGAAGAGAGAAAAAAAGTGTAAACAGTGCGTGAGAGAGTGCGCGTGTGGTGTAACAGGTGATTGCTATATATATATACATATAGGTACATATATATACACACATACAGTGGCGTGAGAGAATTATATACAAACGTTGATTTTCATTGATACGTATGTAGACGCATACTACTTCGCTGCGATGTGGAGCTAAGTATGTATAGTTATGTAAAGTGAAAACAATGATTCAGTGAGATTATACACATATATACACGCGGTTTCCGCGGACGTATACGAAAAGAAAGGCGAAAATACGAGAAAAAATTTACTCACCCGTGAGAAAGAGTGAGAGACAAGTGTACGTATATGTATGTATATATATTATGTGGTATAGTAGAATATGTGTATATACGTATAATGTACGTTGGCACATGTGAAAACGGTCGATAAGTCCGAGGTTCGTATATATATATATATATATATATATATATATATATATATATACACACACGCGAAAAAGCAGCGGTAAAAGAGAGAGACAGAGAAAGAGAGAGACTATATATGACAAGTTAAAGTGAAATCGACTGTATGGCGATGATGCGCGGAAAAGCTGCCACCACGCGACTACAATACTAGACACGGGCTAGCCGTCAATTTGTCGTGAGTATAAGAGAGAGAGAAAGAGCGAAAGAAGGAGATATAGAGACACGCAGAAAGAAGGAGAGAGGGAGACCGAACGAGAGAGAGAGAGAGCAATTAACGTCGAGTCATAGACGTAATCATGTCGACTGCTGCTGTCTGTCGCTGTTGCTGTTGCTGCTGTTACTACTGCCGCTGTCGCTCTGGCTGTCCGTCCTAGAAAAGGAAAACAACGGGTGGTGTGCGCTAAGCGCACGTAGGCACGCACGCATACGCATTTAATAGCTATAGAAATATATAATAGAAGGAAAATAATACGTCGAGAGACGAGTGTAGGGGGAGGAGAGAGAAGGAGAGGAAAGACTGACACTGTACGCGAGAGGCTCGGCCCTTTGAGGTTAGCCATCGAAGGTTAGTGTGGGTGCCCAGTGACCTGGGTCGTTGTATATATTCACGTATATAGAGAGATAGACTGCTGTATATACGCGTTGTCGGCGTGATTGACAGCTGTCGGCTGTCCGCACGTTATATACGTATACACTATGACCTATTGCTGGGGGAAGAAGCGCGGGAAGCTAGAGTCTCTAAAGGTTTGAGTTTTTTCGCATGTTTTTGTTATTGTGCAGTGTTTTTAGTTGCGCGCTGGAATTTTTCTTTTGTTTTTCGTCGGTGGAACGTTTTTTTCTTTTTTACTTCTTGTACATGACGATCATGTTTTATCTGCGAAAGAAAGAGACGGAGAGAGAGAGAGAGAGAGAGAACGAAATAGATATTCGTCGTCGTGGCGTTACGAAATCTCGCAGTCGAAGCCTATATGTATATATACGTTGATAAGTGTGATTTGATTGTGAAGAAGCGGTACAGTAAAAGGGTGTCATTGTTGTCATTGTTGTCACTGCGTTTTGAAAATGACGCTATGTAACGATCGTCACTGCCCTTATTAGCAAACGCGCGCGGCTAATTATATATAGTTATATATTGATCTTCGCGGTTGTGGAATATTTTGGAGCAGCAGCTGTATAATAGGCAACCCAGCAGTCATGACCAATTGATTGATGTTTGGGTGTTTTGTTGCAGGTTAATTTAATGGATATTGAAAATGAGTGTCTTTTGGCAAATGGGCATTTTGCCAACTTTGTCGCAGCATCCATGCCAGACGATACACTTGAAGACAGGGACCTGGATCCCTCCGCCTCGGAAAAAAGTGATGATCTTGGTGATCTGATGTTTTTGATGAATAGTTACATAAGGGGAGTCATGAGGATGATGCACATCATGAGAAGCCACCACATGCTGACTGACGTCATGCTGGAGGTTGGCTCTGAAGTTTTCCATGCACACAAAGTTGTTCTGGCAGCGGCTAGTCCTTATTTCAAGGTATGTAAAGATATGTACGCTACATTAACTTTGTCAGAGGTTTATCATTGTTCTAAAGAAGACTTTACTAAATGAGAAAGTTATAAAACTATCCATTGAAAATCAATATCTACTCAAATTCAATTTTCACTACTTCCATTCATTTGATATTCCCATCTTAGCAGCTAGTCAATTTTTTTTTTTTTAATTTCATAGTTTTTCATTTTCCAAATGATGATACAAATTTCATAGGTTACACTTACAAAATAAAATAATGCAGTTGTAAGCATTCTCCTTTGAATCTTTCTTATTAAATCATAATATTCTAAGAGAGATAACCATTATACAGTTATAAAATTGTAAGATGATAAATGGACAACAGAAAGTTGAAACCTAGTTAAAGCAACTGTTTGAAAGACCTCTATAATTCTTTTAAGTTTGAAAGAGGTTGAGGAGCTATTTTTGAAATGAATGTTTTATGTTATACAGGCTATGTTTACAGGAGGATTGAAAGAGTGTGAGATGACAAGGGTACAGCTTCAAGGTGTGTGTCCCACAGCTATGGCTAAATTAATTAATTTCATTTACACTGGCAGAATACGAGTGACAGAAGTAACAGTCTGCTCACTATTACCTGCTGCAACCATGTTTCAGGTATTGTACTTTTATTTGTTTATATCGCTGTTCTTATAAGTTTAATTTTTTAAGATAGTTAAAATTATTTTTCTTTATTCAAAATGAACACTTTTAAAAATAACACCATACTGTTATACACTAATAATCTTTGTCAATTAGTTGGTCATAACTTTTTACATAATACTCAAGTTACGTAAACAAGATTGCAAAAATAAAGTTAACATTTTAATTTATACATAATTAAAAATATTCCATTGTAAAATATTTTTACAAGTAATAAACACAGAATTACAATTGATAGTGGATAATAAATTTAATTTTAAAGAAAGTAAAATAAAATTTTAAATATAACATTGGAATGCTAATAGAATCAATTTTTTTATTCTTATTGATTTGAAATTTTTATGAAACTGTTTTGCAACTACTTTCTGTTTAAGCATGTTTTTAATGTATTTTGTCAGAGAGATGATAAGCAAATATTTTCTGAAGGCATAAAACTTGATTGCTTCATTATATTTTAAATTAATGGAATAACTTCATTACAGGTACCCAGTGTAGTGCATGCTTGCTGCAACTTTCTAGAAAAACAACTTGATCCTACAAATGCCATTGGAATTGCAAACTTTGCAGAGCAGCATGGATGTACAAAACTTTATCAAAAGGCTAATGAATTCATACTTCAGCATTTCAGACAGATCAGCCAAGAAGAAGAGTTCTTGCAGTTATCTGCTATGCAATTAAGTACTATAAAAAACAATTATTATTATATTTAACGTATCTTTTCAAAATTTCAATTGAATATATAAAAATTACGTTTTTCCAGTATCCCTAGTTCGTAAGGATGAACTTAACGTGCAAGAGGAACGCGAAGTTTACAATGCCGTCCTCAAATGGGTTAAATATAACGAGGAGGCTCGGGGACCAAAAATGGAGCATATTTTGCACGCCGTGCGCTGCCAGTACCTGACGCCGAGCTTCCTGCGAGAACAGATGAAGAACTGTGACGTGCTAAAGAAGATGCCCGCGTGTAGGGAATATTTGGCACAAATATTTAAAGACTTAACGCTGCACAAGCGGCCCGTGGTGAAGGAACGAACCCCCAACACACCACGGGTAATCTACATAGCTGGGGGTTTCTATCAACATTCACTAGACTTGATGGAGGGCTATAATGTGGATGACAAAACGTGGACGACACACGCGAAGCTGCTCGTCCCGAGGTCCGGATTAGGTGGAGCCTTCCTTAAAGGGATGTTTTATGCCGTTGGCGGAAGAAATAATACTCCGGGTCAAAAGTATGTTATTTAAATGTTATACTAAATTATATGTTTCTATCTATATTAATATTAAAAATTGTTTTTTAGTCCACTGCACAGATATGATAGTGATTGGGTTGATCGTTACAATCCTATAACTGATCAATGGAGAGCTTGTAGTCCATTATCCATTCCGAGAAACCGCGTTGGTGTTGCTGTTATGGATGGTTTATTATATGCTGTTGGAGGAAGTTCAAATTCAGAGTATCACAATAGTGTGGAGTGTTATGATCCAGACCTTGATTCTTGGACATCTGTCAAGCCAATGAACCAAAAGAGATTAGGTGCTGGAGTAGCTGTAGTTAATAGGTACAAAAGAATAAATTAAAATTGAAATCTGAATCAAATAAAGTGAAATATATCAATATTCATTATAACATCTTTATTTTCGTTATTGCAGATTACTTTACGCAATAGGAGGATTTGATGGAGAGATTAGATTGGATTCTGTTGAATGTTATCATCCAGAAAACGACGAATGGACCGAACTTACTCCCATGCAAATATGTCGTTCCGGATCTGGTGTAGCAAGTTTAGGACAATATATTTACGTTATTGGTGGATACGACGGGAAAAGACAAATGCACGAAGTCGAAAGATATGACACAGAAAAAGATTCCTGGGAATATGTCAGTTCCTTACCAACAGCCAGAAGTGCCTTAAGTGTAACAGTACTGGATGGAAAACTATATGCCATAGGTAAGTTTTAAAAGTTAATATTTTACATAACAAAACCCAAATTTTCATCTTGTTAAACGATTATTTAAATTGTAGGTGGATTTGATGGACTCACATTCCTCAATACTGTTGAGATTTATGATCCAGTAGAAGATAAGTGGGAAAAGGGGGTACCAATGAAGTCAGGTAGATCTGGACACGCTAGTGCAGTCTCGTATCAACACTGTCCACTTCATTGTCAAAACTTTGAACAGAGTAATGTAAATACTGATAAAGCACCGTCGTGATAATAATTTATTTTTATAATTAGAGAATTTTGTGAAACGAAGAGTATATAATTGCATTGTTTTTATAGAACATTTTTCCGACATAATTTCATGTTCCCTTTTATACAATCAAAAGTCTTAATAGATACAAATTGATATGCTTTTACAGATATTTCAATTCTATAAAAAAAATTAAAATATAGTAATTATCAATTAGCAATTGATAATAATTTAAAAATGAAAATTTTTGTTGTATAAAAATAGTTTCTATACTTTTAATGAAAAATCTTGGTAAGACAAGAAGATCAAATGTTAAATGTAAATAAAGCATGAAATGAAACGTAATTCTTAAAATATAACAAAGCGAACCATTGCTTAGAAGCAGCTAAGTGGTTGTTAATCTATAAATTAACGATTTAAAACTAGAAAAAAATATTTATCATAATTTTATATTGTAAAGATTAGGAAAAAGAATTATGTTTTTAAACAAATATGTTTTGAAAAGCATTATTTATTTCGCGTAAATGACAGTCTATAAATAAGTTAAGACCAATTTAAATATTTCCATTGTCTTTCCATTACCTTATGTTTTATGTATTATTGTAACATTCGAATTATCATATCGATTTTGTATTGCAAGAATTTCTAATTTTGTAAAGAATAGTTTAGAATTACCTGCTAATCATAAGTGTTTATTTTTTTAATGAAAATTGTTGTTGATATTTAAAATAAATATTATTCAGCAATTTTAAAAAGTACCCTTAAAGTGGTTTTTATGAAAAATAAAAAAAAAAAGAATTTTTAATTGATTTTGCATTGTTTTTTTCGTAACCTTACTCAAACTATTCAATGGATACAAATAATCATAATAATCAGAGGCAAACAAATTTAGAATATAAATATATTACATGTCCAACATGTCAAGGAACTGGTATAGCACTATAAATTATTAAATAAAATATGTTCCTTTAATGTTACTTTTCAATCTAATGTATTTTTGTTAAATTTAAGGTTTATGCCAAGAAAGTACATTACCATTAACTAACAATCGTGTGAATAAGTTATCTTTGAATAGTACCTCTTATCAACAAAGTAAAATGAAAATTGAGAAAGTTTCAAATCATCAGTTTGCAGTTAATATTCCTACTTCTAATATTTCTAAAAGGTATGATTGTTTATTTGATACCCAGTGTAAAATCAGTCATATTTATTACTACATTTAAAATAAGTAGCCCAATAAAAGTGGATTTTCAAGATTTATCCTACATAATGGACAATTTTCTACATCAAACTAAAGACATACAAAATCCATCAGATTCTTTGAAGATAGCTTTGCAAAAGTTAAAAGAAAGTGATTATGTTCAAAATATTATTGCCCTTAATACTATTCTAAATTTGTGTAAGAGTCATCCAAAATTGGTTGAACCAATCATGTCGATCGTCTATAGAAAATTATCGAGGTAATTTGTGCACTCATTTTTCAGATAATAGAACAACGTATAATAAAATACTACTTTTAAAATAGTCTTTTACAGAATACAAGAAGTCAAATAGTTAGTTCAGTTGCCCAAGCAGCTGCACAATTCTTTGAAATAATGCAATATGCTCAACGACCTGAATTTGATGAATTAGCCACAACTATTTTGCAAAAAACTGCTCACATGAACAAACATGTCAAGGAATCCATAAATAAAGCATTAGATACAATGGTTTCTAATATTCCACCATGTCACTGTGTACGAGTTTTGACACTCAGTGCATGGTAATTTTTTTATTAAGACTGAAAGAATTAATTTACGGAATATTTATATTCTTACATAATACATTGAAATGTATTGATTTTTAGCAACAAAAATACAGAGATCAGAATAACCGTGAGTAGACTCCTTAAAAATATTGTAAATGTCATTGGAGAAAAGAATTTACTTAATTCTACAAATATGAAAGAGAGCAGACACAAAATATTTGAAACTTTAGCTCAATTCATCATAGATGGAAATCAAGAAACAAGGTCAGATATTATCAATATTACAATTATCCATGATGTTTCTATAAGTTTAATAAGTCATTATTCTATTGCTTTGTAGAACAAATGCCAGGAATCTGATAAAACTTCTGCTTACTCATAATGAATTTGAAAATTGTTTTTATCAAGATGTTGACTTAGAATTATTCAAAAAAATTGAAAAAGATTTCATATCTATAAAATACGAGTAAATAATTGCTTGTATAGTGATAGTAAGTATAATTACTTACAAATAAAAAAATTATAAATTGATTTTGATAATTCTCATGTTTAATTATAAGAAATATATTAATAAATAAATACCTTTATATACTTTCATAATTCAGTACACTTTTTGAAAATAAATAAAAAAACATTAACTTATTCTGGAATCTGGGTTCTTAAAGCTCAATATTAAGCTTCATCGAAAACCCGCCATTTTTATGCTTTTCGAAATTTGTTTACTTCAGTTACTCATTGGCGGCGACACTGTCGTATATTCATATTTATTCTTAGAAAAGTGACGCGCATGTACTATCCTGGGTCTGAGAGGTTATGTACGTTCCCCTGTTATTGTTTTTTTTTCAAAACGAAAACCTTTAAACGCTCTTGCCTTATTAATAATTACTCCCTAAATTCATCGTGACAATGGACGAAGATATCAGGACAATTTGGTGCGGAAATCTGCACGAAAAAACTACGGAAGAAATTCTCTACGAGCTGTTCATGCAGGTAACCTTGCGCGCCAAATATTTACATTTCCCCCCTTTTGACAAGCGTTCTTATATCTTTCCGAATTTTGTTTGTTGTCCGTGATGAATGTATCAAGGAGAAAACAAAATCGTTAGACAAAAATTCTGTTATTCTCTATTCTCTAATGCTGCAATCGATATTAGTGGAACATTATTGTATTAATCTGTACATTGAAACTTTTACCAGGGTGGCCCCGTGCAGAAAGTAAGCATCCCGAAAGATCGCGACGGTAAGCAAAAGAGTTTTGGCTTCGTAACATATAAACACGTATGTTCGGTACCATACGCTTTGGACCTTTTCGATGGCACGGTACTGTTCAATCGACCGTTGAATATGAAAACCAGGAATAACACGATGGACGTGTATAATCAACAGCAGCAGCAACAACAGCAGCAGTCGCTGAACTATTACGACAACAATAGGCGCAATGTTCAGAATGAGTTGCAATTAGGCCAACAGATTCTGTTGGGATCTGTTGCACCTATGGGTTTTGCTGGAAATAACATGTTTATGATGCCTGGTTCAGTATCGTATCCTAGTCAGACTAATCTCTATTCTCAAAATCCACAAAATTCCTCAGATTATAAAAGGAATAATAGGCATAATAATAGGAATCATAGAAATCACCCTTATGCTGATTCAGAACACCTTAGTAATTCTGATAGACATAATAATCGTCAAGAGTCTTACAATCGTGATCATAAATCATACAAACATTCGTCACATAGATCAAACCGTCATGATAATAGGAGAAAGTACCGCTAAATCATACATAGTACAAAACTTTTTTTGTTTATTTTTTAAAGATGTCTTATGGAAAACTTTGATGAAACCATGCTGATTTATAAATGAATAAGTTTTTATAATTGCAGCAACTACATTTTAAATTTTGATTAAATTTTACAAAAAATTTAAAGAGGATGGCAACTTTTATTATACCAAATAAATTGGAAAAATTAATTATTAGAAGATAGTATTTATATCATTAAATACAAGGATTCTGATAATTTCTTTTGATATATCAGTACAAATTAGAAAGTAACAATTTCAGTCAACTTTTAGAAAAACAAAATAATTACAAATGATGTTATGCAAGATATATATAAAAAAAGTATAAATTTTTTTTTTTAATACACTTTTAGGAACATAATGATAAAAATATTAATCTGACAGAGATCTCGTATTAGATCTTACATTCCTTTAAAATTATTAAAAAACTTGCATTCATTATTTTATGCATAATATAAATTTAATTTCATTAATGTTTTCCTCTAAAATATATTTATGTATAAGCGGTCGAAAAATATAATATCAAAGCTGGATATTTATCTATATGAACATTATACAGAACATCTTATATTAATCTTATATTAATTAAAATGAAAGTAATTTTATAAAATCTTCATAACTATTTTACTCTTGCTTTTCTATATTGGTTTATAGGAAAATGACCAGCTCTGAAACTGTTAGTTCACAGAAAATGTATTTTTTATATGCATTCATTGTAAAGAAACTAGTAGTTGAGAAAAATAAAATTATTCTATTTAATAGAATAAACTTCCCGATAATCAATAATAATTATAATTAGAACGACAAACTTTTTCTCTCATAAATAAGTTTCTTAATGAGATTCTACAATCTCCTTTACTCAAACTAATACATTTACATACATTGCATGCATCATATGTTGGTTCATACGTTACAAAATCATATTTGCATCTATAAATTTCCAAAGTTTTCTGCAATAATATTTACCCAGATAAATGTCTGAAGTTCGAATTACATATATTTTTTAAAATCTAAAGATGCTTGTTCGAATTGACCAATTAACTCTACCTTATCATATTTTGAATTTGAAAATCAAGTCAGTAATTAGTGAATTTTCAAAAGTATAAAATATGAATTTGTTTTTCTTTTTTTATTATTTTTATATATTTGGATAAATTTAATTTCAATAATATATAAGCTAGAGTTAAATAGTACTATCAATGATAAATGATTTTAAAAAATAATATTGTAAAATACCAGTAATTAACATGTATACTAAAATGAAATAGCTAAAAAAAGTGATTCATGTAATAATGTAAATAAAGTAAAGATTTTTCTTGTTGAAAAACTTGTATTATACAAATAATGCACAAAATCTTAAAAACACTATAATATTCAAGACAATAGTTTCCTATACATCTGTGAATCATCATATATGTTTTTTTAGTTTAAATCTAAGAAGTTTTTTAAATTATTCTATCTAAAGTCTGTTTATTTTTTTTTCACTGTTATTTGTTTAATAAATTTCAAAAGAATTTTGATATTCATTCAGTTTTTAAATTGATTTAATTTTTCTTTTTTAAGCATTCATGCATAAAATTGAACCAATAGCACATTCATTACTGGTGAAAATTTTTTTTTTTTTTTTTTTTTTATTTGTATAAGTTCATTTTCCATTAAACACTTAAATTTGAATGATTTTGGTAAAAATTTAATTTAATGTGAAACAATAATTAAAAAATCTAAATAATATATGATTTAAAGTAATATCCTTATTAATATAACTAATTATATTTTAGCTAAGTAAATAATTCAAATTCATAATTTGTGATAGCCTAGTAATACAAAATATAGAAAATTTAATTACTCTATTCATACTTTCATTGTAAATTATTATTTTTTATTGTAAGAGAATATTTTATTTTTAATATCTAAGTTAAATTGAACTTTTATATAAAATAATGGGTTGAGAATAAGATTTAAATAATTGTAATATAGAAAAAGTAAAAAAATCATTTATTAAATAATAAAATATAAAAATATTTTACAATCTTTTAACTGTACTATTTAAGTTTAACCAGAAAAAAAGTTCTATTATAAAAATGTTTTTCTATATACACTGATTTATCACTAGAAAAATATCACTTTTGTTACACTTAAGTAAATCTCTTTTATCTTCATAGAAGTTTTTAATAAATAATTTTGCTGCTTTCTCAGAAAGCATTACCACAGGTGCATGTATGTTACCACTTGGTAAATCAGGAAAAACAGATGCATCAACTACAAACAAATTTTTGGTTCCATAAACCCTATAATAAATACAAAATATTGTGTTTCTTATATTTATGAATATTAAAAATAACAGTATATTATGTATTACCTAAATTTTGAATCAACTACATTTCCCATTTTACATGTTCCCCCTGGATGATATGTAGTAAATGTCAGATGTTGTACATAACACTTCCAATATTCTGTTGTATCAAAGGTAATATTATCACAGCCTGGAAATGGTTTTCTATATAATTTGGCACCAAATTGTTTTAAAGAATCGGTTTCAACTAACTTTTTAACAAACTCAATACCTAAAAAAAAATAATCTTTATTTTTAATCTTTATCTTATTTTGTTCTTTCAAATTTTATACCATTTATTAAAGTAAGTATATCATCTTTATTAGATAAGTATTGTGGATCAATTACTGGAGCCTCCAATGGGTTTGAACTTTTTAAGCGTACTTCTCCAAAGCTTTTTGGATGTAATAAAACTGGAGCAATTGTAATTGCTGTTTTGTATGTTAAAGGTGAAAAGTATTCATTAAAAATCTATGAAACAAAGAATATTCAAATCTTATGAAATTTCAAAACTATTTTAGCAGTAAAACAAAATAATCGTACTTTGTCAGAAATTCCTAAATTCTTCCTAAGTACTACTCCATTGTCTTGAGATAATCCTACAGGGAATGCCATTATTTCAAGATCAGGTAGAGATGAATTATCTTTCTTAATTGTACTATGGAATGTGCCTACTACATCTACACCTGCTGAAGTCCATGGCCCTAAAAAATTTAACATTTAATAATACATGATATAAAGCATAATTTTATATATTACCTTTTCCAAATAAATAGTACTGCATCAATGAATATGGATTTAGAAGGTCTGCAATACTGAAAGGTACTGGACTTTCTAATGTCACCAAATCAAGTCCAGTAATTATATGATCTATTAGATGTTGACCAACTGGTAAATCAGCAATTGTTTTTATCTAAAAAAAGATATTTTAGTTGGATGAATAATTTATTTTTTTTTATTATGAATGAAAGTTATTAAAGATGCATACATTAAACTGTTCTAACTGTTCTTTAGGCCCAATGCCTGAGAGCATTAATATCTTTGGAGAACCAATTGCACCAGCACTCAAAATTACTCCTTTTTTAGCAAATACTTTATAAACTTTCTTGTGCTTAAAAAATTCTAAACCTACTGCTTTATTTTTTTTAAACAAAATCTACAAATAATAGGATTTCATGTATTTTTATTATAGACTAAAATTTTCATTTAATTAATAAAAAAGATACTTTTGTGACAAATGAGTTTGTCAATATTTTCAGTCTTCCGTTGCTTTCATTGAGTAGTCTATCTGTGCTCCATCTTTCACCATTTTTTGCTGTTAAATGTGTCTTCCTGAATGATAAATTTGTATACCACAAATTGTTTTCATCCTTACTACAGTTTGTGCAAGCATTCGTTTTTGTACCTGTTAATGCTTCTTTATTAATATTTCGCAAAGGTTGTGATAATTCTGTTACACCTTGCAATATTGCATCAGACAGCTTTGAATGCCAATTCTGATCACTGATATATAAAGAACCTCCATTTTTAACAATTGGCTCTGTTGAAAGAATTTATCAAATATATAACTTTTAAATGACTTAACAGTTAGCAAGATAATGAAATCCATTCATTAAAGTTGATTAACGCCAATTTTTGTTAATAAGTTATATTGGAAAATTAATAAAATAATATATTTAAAATTTTTCTAAGAATTTATCACCTTTAAAATCAGAAAACCAAGGTATGTAATCATCAGGATGTCCCTTTAAATAAATCATGTTATTTAATCTGCTGGAACCTCCTAAAATCTTTCCTGCTGTCCAAATACTTTGATGATTTTTCAGGCCTTTACATGCATTTTCTTGAGGTACTGTTAAATATCTCCAATCGTAAGGAGTATTCATAAGCAAAGGTGTAATTACTGGAATATCAAAAAAATAAAGTGGAGCACCTCCTGCTTCAATTAGTAATGTCTCTGCTCCAGCATTTGATAATTTTGAAGCTAGAACTGATCCTGCACTTCCAGCACCGACTAAAAATAATAATAGTTTTGATTATTTAGTTATATTTTTTTATATTACTGTGTATAGTTGAAATATAATAAACAAATAATTGTTTTTACAATGTGACTATAAATATTCGTACTCAATAACTTGATAAATTTACCTATAATATAATCATACTTTGACAAGTTTTTGAAATCCGAGAAGAAAATATCTTTGTAAAAGGAATATAAATAAAATATGTCAACATAATACATAAAAATAACAACAGCTATACTATAAATGGAAAAAGAAATAAATTTTATAACAATCATGATTTGTAAATATTAATAGCATTTGAAATTGAAACAATATAAATGAACAGCAACCGGTGGCTTTGTAGGCTATGTTGTTGTCGGTAACAAAAGATAAGGTAGATTTCTGCCAAATATCGTATTTTTCTTAAATGTTTGCAGTAGATGGCGCTGATAGCGTCTTTTGAAATTTCAAAGTAGAATTGATGATATAGCTAAGCACGCAAATACTAATTCCAATTGCAGGAAATAATCATAAACAAACATTTATAATATTTCACTATCGTAAACCTAAAATTCTGTGGTGCCGAGGTATAACCACATGAGTTAATTCTTTTATGATTTACTATTATGTATAATTGTGATTTATTTTATCTATCCTAATTGAGTTTAAAAATAATTTCATATGCACAAAGAACTATTTTTAATTGCACGAACCTTAACTACATAAACGTGAAAGTTTTCAAAATTCAAGTACTCAATATACCTGTTCTTTTATAAATCGTCCGCGCTATTTAATATGAGTAGTATGCCAAATGGTCGTAATAGAAATGAAAATAAAAATTTCCTCGATTAAGTAATAAGAATTCGTTAAAAAATTGTTAATTTTGTTATTTGTTATTGATTTGTTTCATAACTAAATTAAAAAAATATGCCCCAAAAATAAACTAGAACGGCGCTATAACCAGTAAGTCCACATAGCTCCCGACATAACAACATAATTTTATACTTTTTCGAGTTTTAGCACAGCAGAAAATTATTATCTACTCATATGGCTGTGTAAATATGTGGCTTAGTGGCATAACGACATAAGTCCACCTTTTGCGTTTCTGAGAAAAATGAGTTTCAATGTTCAAACTTATTCGTAAGATCCAAGGTTTTTAAACAAATGCTTAATTTAATTTCTAATAATTTTAAAGTTTCAGTAATCAACAACAACTGCCGAATAAATTAAAAATCCCGAAGAATAAAACTAAAATTTCTCATCAAGAGCTTACATTAACTTTGTGCGACAAACATGAATCACATCCTGATCAAAATAGATTAATCATCAAAATCGAAGTGCATTCTTCAAATTCTCATATATATACCGTCTGAATCAGCATCGATCTTTCATGTACTTCCGGAGATAAACATGCACCATGCTGGTAACGTATATCACGCAAAAATCAGCCATTATTAAAACGTCCATTTCCTCACCCACGCAATATCTATAAATTCTCCGCATCAAACAAGAATATACCACGTAGCACCACAGAACCTCAAATATATATATATATATAACTATTTAATCCTAAACACCGGAACAATCCACCATTATCTTTCCTGTGACTCACTCAACAACAGCATCCAGATCACCACTCAGCGATCAGAAATCCATCTGAAATCGATCCGACCCACGTACCCGATAAAGCAATTTTATAGATATATATACCTTGGGTGGTCACACGTTCGTTCTACATATATATATATAAAACTTTCCACACTGTGGCTGCTGTTTTTCCCACGTATACGTATATTCTATATAGTTTCGCAGTGAGTCACTAAGCACCCGCACCCCCATAGAGAGAGAAAGAGAGGACCGGATAGAACAAGAAAATGGACTTTGTCGGCCGGACGCACGCGCGCGTGAGCGAGCTGAAGGGAAAAAAATCGCCAGAGATAAAGTTCGTGGAATATATATACGAAGGGAAGATGCGCTGCCGTGGTGTGCGGCGTTGAGTGTATATCTATATATATATATATATATATATATATATATATATATGGTTATCGGTGAGGTGCGGTGTGTATGTAGTTGAGTTCTACGAAGAAAAAGGTGTTAGGGAGAAGTGATATGGGAACGTATGTGTGTGTGTGACAGAACGCGGAATGTTGAAAAAAATAATGTATGGAGGTATACATATAAGGGAAACGAAAATTTGTGAATGGATGGGATGATTTGTACTGACCTAAAGGTTAACTGATTTTTACCGAAGTAAAGATTTATGGGTATAGTATACATGGTACTATATTTTCCGACGTGTTTGTTGACAATCTTATTTTTTTCAAAAAATGTTTTCTAGAAACAAGGAACCAAAGTTTCACTATTTTAAATAGCGAAGATTTCCCTATATTTCCCCTAAGGATTAGTGAATATACTTACTTAAGTTTCGGTGAAACAATTGTAACTAATGTTTAGTGGCTTTTTTACTAATTTAACTTTAGCAAACATGCCTTGCTCGGAAGTATCACTTTTGCAGCTCCTGGCTCAAAAACGTGAATATAGTATTTTCAATCTGTAGATGAAAAATAATATATGCATCACGAGAGGAAAAAACTTGGGCAGTCTCTAGTTCCTGTAAATTGACACCGAAACCAAAGGCGTGATGCATTATACGATTTTAGTCATATTTATACTTTAAGGAGTGTAATTTTGCAAATTAGAAAGCCATTTATATTATCTGTAGTAGTATATTAATATTTTACTATTCTTATTGGCATCTTATACTCTGTATATATAGTACAAAAACATTATTCATTCGTTATTCTTATAAAAGCTCTCAGCTAATGATTAAATATGAACGTTAGAGGTATTCACTTAAATTCTACGTATTGCCAAAATTCTTGTATAAAGCATTTATTTTATTCAACGCTCACTATATAAGTATTTATCTTATATTGACACATGTTACCGTGTAAAACAATTCGGTACAGAATAAACTTGAATATCCGCAGCCCCTCAGAACAACATATATACCAGTGATTATTTTAGAACGTACTAAAATTTAAAAAATGTATATAATTATAAACATAATGTCAAGGTTCAGTATATATGTACTAGGTTAAAAATTGATGACGGTGTAAAGATAATAGGAGCCATTAGTCATATATATATGCAAAAATGTAAACTATATATTTCCAAGCGTTTCCAAAAATAGCCCGTTCGCGTTTTTCGCGCAGATTTTATTTTTGATGCTAATACCCAGTTTCTGGCATCCTCTCCACTGCGATGATTCGGGATATTAAAAATCCCTTGATTATAGTAAACGAGACAACTCATGCGTGTGCGCCCTATATACGTGAGCTCTCTATATTACACTATACGAATAGAGAACCCTTTGAAAACCTACAATTAGGACCATAGCGGACGCAAAAACTCAAAGTTTTTTGTATATATATATATACGTCGAATAATAATCTCTTAGCCTTTTTAACGAATGCATCGTTGTCGGGCCACCACGGGAGTGTAAAAATCATTCTTTTGCGTATAAGAAAAAAAAAGAATTAACGTATATATACACTGACATTTATAACTTTACAAAGCCGTCGAGGCCCATTTCTTTCTTATTTCTCCATTCATCAACCGTCTCGTATAGTATATATATACGACAAATCAGAAAAACAACACCTTCAATTCCCATATATATGAACCACTGGCTTCCCTTTCCCCTATTTGCAATCGCAACAAAAAATCGGCCCATTTAAAGTTCGCTCTATATATAAAATAAAAAGAAAAGAAAAGAAAGAAAAACTTCTCGATCCAATCCCATTTTTTAATGGCCGCTATTCAAACGTACGGACCACCGCCAAGATTCCTCCACCTCCTCCTCCACCTCCCGCCTTTTATACAACAACCCAATCGCAATCCTCGTTACTTCTCCCCCTCCCACACTACATTCCATTCCCTTCAACCGCGTCCACACGCGCGATAAGCATATACACACAGTAGAATGTGTATATGTATGTGTGCACGCGATTTTCTCGATCCTTATCTTTCTTTCTCTCTCTCTCTCTCTCTCTCTCTCCCTCTTCTATGCAAATAATCGCTGTTACTGCTGCTACTACTACTACTCGCGACAGAACCACCCGCCGCGGTCGATGCGTATCGACGGCTTCGCGGAATCGTGACGAAATTTCTATATCGAGGGAGAGACGAAGGAAGAAGAGAGAGAGAGAGAGAGAGAAGAGTATCGCTTTCGCGGCTTCCCCTTTGTTTCGATCGCTCGCGGCCGCCTTTGTTCTTTCGGTGAACGCGGTGAGAGAGAGAGAGAGAGAGAGAGAGAGAGAGAAGGTTTTGGAAGAGATCGTCCTTTTTCGATGATGTCGTTTATGGGGAGGGTTTGATGTCATAGTTGAAGAGCATGTCGATGGTAATCGGGAGACTGTTGTGATCTTATATATACTGCGGTATAAGAATTTGCTTATATATATATATATATATATATATATATATATATATATATATGTATACATGCAAGATCGACGGTTTATGTGAGATTTAAAAAAATGTATAGGAAAGTTAATATGGGATTGATGCGCTAGTTTTTTGATAGAATAGCATTTGATTAATGCTTAGATTTATTTGATCTATTTTGGAACTAGATACTGTAACAATTCAAGTTTCTATATATAAATCCTATCAAACTCTTTATTTTTTTACCGATCCAATTTTTATCTCTAATTTTTACCTTTGTCATTTTAAAAACCAAAAAATCATTCCGATCGAATATATTTCATCTTCAAAAACCTCAGCGAACACCACCAAATTCTTTTTCTCTCACTCACTCCTCAACACTCTTTTTCCCTCAAAAATTCGCCAAAAGTCACGCCATCCTTCAACCTTCTCTCGAACCCTCCGACCCGCCAATTTCCCACACTTCCACCTCCCACCCTTTCTCTCTCTCTCTCTCTCTCTCTCTCTCTCTCTCTCTCTTCCTCTACCAAACCTACTCTCACAGGGCTGCAAATCCGCGGCTCGTTTCTCACTGATACCACTTTTGCTCACACACACATACATACAAACCCATCCCCGCGGGGCTGACTCTCCTCTCTCTCTCTCTCTCTCTCTCGGGCGGTAAAGTGCCTTCCACGAAGGTGGTCTCTCGTTTGGCCACACACAGCAGAGAGAGAGAGAGAGAGAGCGAGGAGGCCCGCGCTCTCCAAAACCAACGAGATGATGGGCCGTGCGCGCACGGGGAGAGATGACATGGCGGAGAGAGAAAGAAGAGAGAAGAGAAGGAGAATAGTGGGGGATGACGAGTATATAGGGAAGGAAGAACGACGACGAGGAAGATGATGATGATGATGATGATGAATCGCAGGCGGCTAGCGCATAGCGACCTTCTCCCTTTCGATAATTGAAATCGAACGAGAGGATTACGACAGATGAAGAGAAAGGGAGAGGGAGAGAGAGAGAGAGAAGAAGATCGGGAGGTACCGATAATGGGACGATGATTGTTTGTTGTGTCTATATATATGTATATATATATGTGATGCCCTCAACGTTATTCGTATATAACGCTTTGACGAGGTTGATTTATAACTTCATCAGGTCGGCGTGTGTGAATGGGAAACATATGTGAAAAGCGAAGAGAGAGAGATGCCGCTCTGCATCGTCATTACAATATAGCTTGAAAGTGTGGGGATATTAATGATTTTCCCTTAGTACGCGCACGGCCCTAATTGATTTACCAGCTTTAAAAGGAAAGAAAAAAAAATTATGTATATACACATACATATATGTATATGTATATCACTGAATATATCACGTAACTTACAACATAATTCTCACGTGTGATCGAATGAATGTACGTGTATAAAACGACCGAAAAAATATGCTATTATACGTACGGAAGCAAGAATTTTTTACAACTCTATCCGATCAGTGCGTGCATGCACGACCCTTTGACTGAAAAAAATAACACGAGAAATCGTCATTTCAACGCATACATATGACGATTTCGCTCGAGGCGCCGACGAGATAGAGAGAGTCACAAATAAAATGGTTTCACGAAATTCATTCGACTCGCCTCGTTTACGATTTCTCGCCGTGTGCGCGCGCGCGCTTCTGCGTCTGTCTGTCTGCGCCGTACGCGCGCGCGGCCGGATATGTATAGACAGAGAGACGCGTGTGAGTCCGAAAATGTCGGTCGTTCTCTTGGTCGGACGAGCCTCTTCGTGTATAATCAAGACGTTAGCCGGTTAATTTTCTCTCTCTCTCTCTCTCTCTCTCTTTCTTTCTTTCTTTCTCGACATATAACCTCTGTATCTTTTGGTTGGTAGATGGATTCCTTTCGGCTTAATTTTTTTACATGGGTATATATATATATTCGAGATGTGTACGAGAGTATGAGTCTTTGGTAACTTTTTCTTTTTATTAGAGAGTGGGATTTTTTTTTGTTTATGAGGTTCAGTATTGTTGTGTGGTATATAACAGTTATATATATATTTTTTTTTCTGTAGCTTATATAGTTTATAATAAAACGCCGTGAACAAATTATACGAAATTTTGAAATTTGTTTATAACAAGTACTATAATGGATATTTATATATAATATTTATATATAATAATATCGTAAAAATGGAATTAGAATTAGTTGAAAAGAATTACTTATACAAATTATGTTTTAACATGTGTTTGATAAAAACATGATTACAATTAAAAACTACTATAAGGAACACACACAAAATATATATTATATTAAAATTAATTGGTTAAAAATATTTTCTTAGCAATCACTTCATTAAAAAATCATTCGTCTAATACAATCGTATACACGTATCCCCCCCCCCCCCACGCAGTGCCTTTCACAACCTTCAAAAAAAAAAAAAAAAAAAACTGAAAGAAACCAACGAGGCTTCCTAATCAAATTATAAGCTTACAATCCTAAACCAATTCGCACGCGTGCCTCTTTCATTCCTTCTTTCCTCCTCTCTCTCTTTCATCCCTGACTACTGTCACAACAGCCTAACGATTCTGTCTGCCCATATATATATACACACACACATATGTGGACATACAAAAGCCGACTGCTGCTGCTGCTGCTACCCATATAGCCATCCCCTCATATTTACACAGCCTCGATTGAGTGTATAGTCCCTCTCCGCGGGAGGGACGACAAGTGAATATTCGAAAAACACACACACACACATATACACGCGCGTGATAATTCGTTCCAAGAAGAGCCGCCATACATAGCACAGGCATATACTATAATGTATATACATACAAAAGGGCCGCGCGTGTCGAATCGATCGGATCGATCATGCTGATCTGTGTGATACGATAGAAATATATATATATATATGTAAAGCAGTATATGTTTGCAGTTCTTTTGAAGTATGTATATATATATACATAT
>JAWWEQ010032316.1:0-22025 GCA_035583055.1 Torymus tubicola
AATCCCAGAATGGGCAAAGATCATTTTATAACCTAAAAAAATTCATTAAGGTTTTGATTTTCAAAAAAATCTCTTATGTAGGTCTGATAAATATAGTTAAATTCTACTAAAAATTAATCAAAATTCTGAATTTAGTGATGTAATTTTATCAATATTAACGGATTTTTTTGCTTAAGAATTGTGTGATGAGTACAAAAAACCGGACGTTATTGAAGTTTGGAGGTTTTTTGCATATGAAAGTTAAAAGAGTTGATAATGTAATTTACTGGAAATATAATGGAATTAAACAGTATAGATGAAAGGAAGAGCTATACATGTGGTTCAGAAGTTGAATAATATACACCTCATTGTGATACTGAAAATTATCGCAATGCTCCGCGATCACCGCGTATATATCTAAACGAAAAAGTTGTAGCAAACACGCGAGCGGTGTTTGAATAGCGCGCGCCCGCCGAAGAGAGCCGACGCACAGTGGGGCCAAATGGAAAAAAATAGACAAAATTATTGCTTCTCTAGTAAAAATCGTTAAAGTAACATTTATTTCCGGTAAAAATATTCATTTTCAACTCTATTTCATGACTCCCTTTCCCTCGCAATGATCCCGATTGATAATAAAAACGTATCTAAAAATAAAATCGTACGAAGTTTATTGATTTTTCGTCATTTTTCAAAAATCTTAAATTACTGATAACTCAGTTTTTTTTATATTCGCAATGAGGTTTTGCTAATCCAGGTAATTGTAAGCGAAAAATCATTGTATTTCGTAAATTTTACTGATATGAAATGCAAAATTTATGTGGTCAAAAGGTAAGAATAAAATTGTTATTCAGATCATTATATTGCATTACATTATATAGTTATAGTATAACTTATCGAAATATATATATATATATATTTTTAAATATTTTTTTTAAAGTAAAATTTACGAAAAATGATTGAACTGGATTAGCAAAACTTCATTGCGAATATAAAAGTTATCAGTAATTTAAGATTTTTGAAAAATGACGAAAAATCAATAAACTTTGTACAATTTTATTTTTAAATACGTTTTTATTATCAATCGAATTGTTTCCAATAATCTTTCACGTGCATCTGAAAATATTCGGTTATTATTACCAAAAAACAGTTCTTTAAAAAAATTGTTAAGAAATGCTCGAAGAGAAAATAATAGTAGTCGATATGAAGACATCAATTCTTTATCAGACTTTATTGTGCCAGAAGAGTTACAAGTAACACTATAACAAATGAGAGATTTCTTATGTTTGATTCAGGTACAGATGATCCGCAAAGTATTTTATTTTTTTCGACACTCCGTACGGAAAGTTAGTTTTTCCACACGCTCGGCAAAAAACGTGTGTTCAAAATCTGTCATTCCACACGTCGTATCAAAAAATACTGTACGATACATGTTCTAGAAAGAGATTCTCGCTTCGCTCGGGTATAAACATCACACAAGACGAAATTCTACTTTCCCGCACTTGTATCGTAATGTACTATTACAATGAAAATTAATCTTAGAACACTGTTAATGATCGATCAATTTTGATCGGTACTTTCAATTTTTGTCCAAATTCGTTTTATCAAGATTATACTCTTTATAGTTTTAAACTCTAAATAGTTTTTGAGAAGTTTAACAAAAAATGCGTTTTTAGGCATACATTTTAGGGGTGGTTTTCATTCCTTAAAAAGGTGTACGGGCATGAATAAAAAACACGTTTGAATTATTTTTTGATGTAGTACAGTACAATATATTACAATTTCAAGAAAATTGGCGCGATACGCCTAGAAACCTCTCCTTGTAAAAGAATTACCTGCATTATAAATCTTTACAATCGACACCGTACGGCTACGGCTTTGTGCATTCGTATGGCTTATATGATGGAGTTGCTACGAACTAAGAATCTTTATACGCATTTACTCGTGTTTCAAGATTTGTTCACCCGCTGTGTGGAACCAAATTAGTTTTGATTAGTAGGGGCGAGGACCGTGGTGAGCATATTAGACGAGTTGATTTCTTCCAACAGGAAGACGCCCGACTATTTCATTACGGATAATAATAAGAAATAATAAAGCTAAGGTAAACAGCAATAGAGCTAAAGTAGGCAATGTAACCAAGGCACCGATGAAGATTATTACGATTACCGCTGATGTATTATCGCCCACATCTTAACACTTTAGTAGTTCAAAGCTTTTTAAAAGAATTGTGAAGAGAAGTTGAATATGAAGAAATTTCTTATGTTAATCTTAAAACTTTTAACGAAAATTTAAATAGAAATGATAGTCTTATATTATACGTTAATACTAGAAGTTTAAATGATAATCATGATAAATTAGATGTTTTCATTAAGAGATTAAAGGTTAAACTAAATATAATTGTATGCACAGACACTTGGAATTTATTGAATTCTCAATTTTTCCAAATACAATGTAAACTATATTACAATATAAATTATATTATAATGAAGAACGTTTGTCCAAAGGACGTTTGGTCCAAAGGACGTTTGGTACAAAGGACGTTTGGTGCAAAGGACGTTTGGTCTAAAAGGCCGTTTGATCCGAAGGATGTTTGGTCTGAAGGAAGATTAGTGTGAAAGCCCTTTTACACCAAAGGACGTTTGGTCCATAGGATTTGAGAATCAAAAGACGTTTTATGTAAAAGCTAGTTCTGCTGCTTAAGAGAAAAAGAACGATGATTTTGGATTCTTTTGTTAGTTTTTCGCTATTATATTAAAAAATATGGCTCTTATAAGCAAATCTTGCACACAATAAAGTGTATTTTAATTAGTTTTAGCTACTTAATCTATTTTATTTTTATTAAAATTTTATTTTCCTGTTATTTTTGAATTCCTGAAACCGATTTTTTCAAATTGTTATTTCTGATCGCATTTTTACATTTGGACAATTTTTATTGAGATAATCGATAAACTTGATTACATACGAACGTACAGACATACATACGTTTTCGAGGAATGCATAAAATAGACTCTGATTGGAGGAAAATCATTTTTACTCAAGAAATTTTAATTGTAATATGTGTAAGGAATTTTGTTCTGGTGTAATTAATTTCGCTCTGGTGTAATTATAAGGCCCTTCCGAGTACTGGTTGGTCGTAATTATTAAATAGTGTGCGATATGATTAGTTACGCATACCATAAATCAAAATTCATGTATAAGGTATGCATATTACAAAGAAACATTACACGTCAAGAATTTAAGATTTTTGTTTCATTTTGTAGTCATCTTTAAAAATATTGTATTTTTAAGAAATTCTTACTGGCAGGAACTAAAAGCCCCCTGCTAAAGTTTAATAAAAAGAGGGACATTATTTATTTAGTCAAACGTATACTTCAATGTACATAGTGACGTATAAATTGATATTATACGTTATTATGCGAAGCTATGCCATACCATGCCATACTATATCAGAATTACACGAAGTGTCTTGATAAAATCATCAAAGAGGCTAAAATGAAATATGATAATTGGAAACAAATAAAAATAAAACTTGAAACTGTTGACGTGATGGTTTTATTAAATAAATAATAGTGAGTAAAAAGAAAATATTAAGTTTATTATAAGAACGGCTTACTAATTACATTATACGTCTAAGCTGGCGGACTGCTCTGTAGCGACTGTGAGTACGCACGCATTACATAGAGCCGAGCTCTTTCTTATACACACGCCCTCTACACTCTCATATACCTATACATTACATACTAGAGGAACCTGCACTGAAAAGAACTTGAAAATATTATAGTATAAAGATATTATACTCAACAGGAACAAATTCGCAAAATGAAAACATAAGAAGTAAAATAAAAGTAAACAGCAATACTACGATAAATAACCTAAAGCAGATTGCCAATCATATAAACTTAATCTTTGTATTATTGAAAAAAATCTAAGTGATAAAATTATTAATCCTAATGGTAACAGGCTACAATTACCACCAAGAAATAACAACACTATCTTTATTAAGCCATCTAATAATGCAGAAATTTTACGTATAATTGGAAATATGAAATTAAAAGATGGTTGAGTAGATAATATTACAACAAAACCACTGAAAATATTATCAAATTAAATTGTAAATTGACTAATACATATATTAACCTCTCTCGAGAATTCAATATGACCTGAAGCACTAAAAGTAGTTGATGTACCAATTTTCAAATCTGGTAATAGAGCTGAAATATCGAATTATAGACCAATTTCTCTAATTTCTAATCTAGCAAAAATACTTGAAAAAATGATCTATGCTAGACTACAATCTTTTTTTGATAAACACAACTTACTAGTAACCAATCAATATAGATTTATAGAAAGTAGAGGTACTAAAGATGCTTTGAGTCATATAACAAATTTAGTATTCAGTAAATTACATCGAAGTAAACCAATAGCTATTACATTCGTAGACATAGCAAGCATTTGACACTAAAAATCATTCAATTTTATTAGATAAATTACATAACTATGATATAAGGGGTAAAGCGTATAAGATCTTAAGAAATTACTTATCCAACAGAAAACGAAGAAATAGTTTATGAGAGATAGAAAGTACCTATAAAACAATAACTACTGGAGTACCACAAGGTACTATACTTAAACCACTCTTATTCATTATCTATATCAATGATTTTCTAACTCATAGAACAAATAATATCATATCGTATGCTGATGATACAGCAATTATTTCAACTGATTATTTGAACTTAGGAAAAAGTAGAAAATAAAATGAATGAATAATTATCTTCATAAAATAACTTGTTGATTAGCACTAAACAAAATTGTCCTTAAATATAAAAAAAACTGTATAACATTTCGAAATTACTGTGATAGTGTTCCTACACTGAGAAAAATGATGTATTAAAAATTACTATAATACATAGTAACGTCGAAACATACTTACAATATAAAAAAATTACTATATTTTATAGTAAAAATTCCTATATACAGTGTAAAAATTTAGTAATTTTTTTGATACTGCAAGTATGTCTCGACGTTACTATGTATAGTAATTTTTAATACATCTTTTTTCTGAGTGTACAGTTATGAATATATATATATAGAGGGCACTAAAATAAGTGGAGTAGAATACTGTAAACACCTATTTAATTTTTTACTACAATCTAAGATGGGTGAAACACATTGAATATTTAATAAACAGGATGAAGTATCTAATATATATACCGTGTAAAACGTCTAAGTATATACAAACAGATATATTAAAAATAATATATTATGCATTCTTCCACAGCATAATTAGTTATGGAAATATTGCATGGGGAGGTGCTACGAGAAGGGTCCTAAACTTACTTCAAAAAACTCAAAATAGAATACTAAAAGTTATAAACGAAAATTAATTTGAACAGTATAGGCCTCTAAGTTTGACTTAAATTTTTTAATATGAATATGTCTCATACCACTACAATTAACTATCATGAGATGGATTTTATCACCAAGCAAGTTCATCTGTTTGCTTTAGTGGTTTGAACCCGGGTCTTTCGGTTCACCTTTCGTTGACGTGAAGACCAATTTAGTGCAAGAATACCGTCAGTAATTGTACTATCTGAATTTACCTTACAAAATTATAATTATCAATGATTAATTCTGAGTCATTTATGTCATCAGTTATACGAGCTTCAGTTAAACAAACTATTACATTTATTATCAATTCTTCAATTTCGTCTTTATGTGCTAAAAAACTTTGAGCATTTAAATGTGCCCCCCCGCATTTGCCGCAAGTGACCTCTCGTTTGCACTTATTCGCGTAATGGTTGAACCCGCAGCATTTAAAACAATGAATAATATTAATATTTTCTACTATTTTACATTGTTTCGAACTAAGGGAAACTTTTTCTAAAAACAACAAAACTTTTTACAACTCGGGGTTCATTCAGTATTAGACTGAAATCGTCTTTCTTGTCATTAATAACTCGTTTGACAATTTTCATCTCTAGCTTCTCGCAATACTCTCTCAAATTGTTCTGTTGAACATTTTCATTTATTATTTGCTAGTCTCTCAACGCCGCTTTCTTATTATCAATATAAAAAATTTTAACAAATTTCTTTTGAGCTTTAGGAGCTTGAACTTTTAACTCTTCTCCGATTGTTTCAATAACATTCTTTTGCAATTTTTATTTGTCATTCACATTTTTAAATTTAACAACAACGGTTCCATTCGTTTTCTCTTTAATGCTTTTAACACCGACACTGAGTTCTTTAACATTAATGTTCTTTTTGACACAATTCAAATTATCATTTTTGTTGACGTTCCCCGACGTGGCAACGTCAGCATTCGATTGCTTTACAAGTAAAACTGTTTCCGTCTTTTTCTTTTGAATAACGGTAGCATACGAGACGCTCGCGACATTACTGTTATTAGTCTACACATTACTATTATTTATTTCCAAATTACTTTTCGCGTTTGTGAATTTATTAACAATTTGCTTCAGGCTACTTATTTCTGTTTTATTTTATATTATTTCGGTTTTAAGTTCGTCAATGTGCTTAATCTGCGGACGCACCTCATCTCTAATGCTCGTTTGAATCAAGCACCTCAAAATCTCCTCTTCGCTGGTGTTGCTATCATTGTAGACAGAGTTCTCCGACATCCTCATTCTCTTTCTGCTATTGTCGTCGTCTGCTTTCATCTTGCCACCGCTTGCTTCAATCTGCATGCCGTTGTGCAATTCATTTCGCAAATCTTGCACTTTAATTATCTTGAAATCAGCTGGGCAGTTAATCCATTCACCCTTTGTGTTTTTATTTTGTGAAATCTAAAGCATCCAGGATGATATGCTATTTTGCATTCAACGAACGAACTTATGTACAGTATTGTACATCATTCATTGTAAATTGAGATGTAAAATTAGCAGCGCAATTCACGTAAACTTTAAAATTTTCGGTTACTGATCCCAGGTAGTGGCTGTTTCCATGTATTTACTAACAATGATGCCAGCAATATTTGAGATTAGCAGAGGCAAGTGATGCATTCAAAAATTGGTGGTACTGCCGCTACCGCTTCACAAACACGTCATACACTATCACCGATGGAGAGACCACACAAAATGCCACCCGTAGAACATAAACAATAAATTTTAGCAGTACAGCTTCCACTAGAAAATCGAGTCGTAATTGAGAGCGATGTATCTGTTGACCGTCTCAGAGAGAGCGAGGTGTTGTTTGTACATAAATATGTATTCGGCACGCTGACTCCATCAACTTTTAAGTCGTCCGTTTCAATGCCGATCAACGGCCTTCACCGTGAAAAACTTTTACATCTACTTTTCCTCAACACTTGTTCTCTTACGACGGAAAATATGCTTACTCACGACGATTAACGCGGCCAATTTATCAGCGAACAAATGCTCAGCGCGGATGAAGCGTACACGCATACGATGCGTGGTTTGATACGCTGGTTCGATACGCTCTAGTTCTGCCGATAATGTCCTTGATCGTCTCGCGACACGTACAATGATAAATTGAAAAATTTTCATAAATTCATATATGCATATTTTGCTCTAAAATTTTACATTTGTATTCTGAGGCTGGTTTGAAACACTTAAAAAAATTATGAGCAATTTTAAAATTTTAAAGTGTACAGTTGACATGAAATGACACATACATACATGCGTGCGCCGAGTTTCTACTCTCACATCAGGCGCCTCCCTAGGTGGCGGATAGGCGACAGCTCGTTAGGAATAAAGGGTACCGGGGAAATAAAATTCCCGGGATGGACCAAAACTAGATAGGGGAAGGCACCCTGAATATAAAACAAACATGGAAGTATTATATGAGACACACTTATTGCCCCAAGTGGGCACCATCGTGAATGCGGGAAATCCCACCACGGATTCCGATCGGGTGAAAGCTCCGGTAGTCGGTGCAGGCTTCATGGATTTTGGGTGAAGCCAATTACACTATACCGGAAATAAAAATAATGCAATAGAAGGTGAAAAACACTTTGAGGTGGACAACTTAGTCTCCAATGTTTAAAGCACCAAGTGAGGAACACGTGATGAGCTGGAACAGGGAGTTCAGTTCCCTTGAAAGGCAGGTTGATGCCTTGATTGCCTACATGTCACTGAGCATTATCCACAAGAATATCAAGAAGAAGTGGATATGAGAGATAGCCTGAAAATAAAGGGCACCGATGTCCCGAAGATAGGGTCTCAAGGTAACGAGACTGGCGGTACACTCAGCAAGGGGAGTTCTCTTCTCTTCAACCTGAGGACCGCAAGAAGAGGAAAGTCGAGAAGAGAAAGGAAATACTGAGCAACTTGACACTATTAGACTCAGAGACAAACGCACTAGAGACAAGCCAGGAAACGACGGATCCTGAATGGCAAAAAGGGCAGACGAGGAAAACAGAAAAAAGCAGAAATAGAGAAGGTTCGCAGATGAGGGGGCAAATAAAGCAGCGGAGCAAGCGTTTGTGCCCCTATGCCCTTGTCGTCAAGCCATCAGAAGGAAATACGTATGCTGATGTCGTTAGCAAGGTAATAACGGATCTTGCAATATCTGAAGTGCGCAAGACGTTATCTGACGATGCTCTTCCTAGACAAGGATAAGCAAAGCATGGCCACAAAAATTTGCAAGAAGATCAGCGCGGTTCACGGTAAAGATGAAACCATCAACGCTCGAATCCAGCAAATAACGTTGGAGGTAACCCGATTAGACGAAACGGTCACAAAGGAGGAAGTCTGCGAAGCAGTGACTAGGGAACTTGGGAGCGGTCATAGAGTGACCCGAGATGCAGTGGTATCAATAATGAAGACATATGGAGGCATGCAGACAGCACTGCTGAAACTACCAGCGCTGGCAGCCAAGGAGCTCCTCGAGAAACAGACGATACGGGTAAATTGGTCAAAAGCTCGAGTACGATGGGCATGAGGCCTACTAAGTGCTTCAGACGTTGACACTATGGCCACATCGCGAAGACATGTACCTCGGAAATAGATAGATCTAAATGCTGCATCATCTGCGGCGAGGAAGGCCACAAAGCAGAGAGCTGTACAGCGTCACCATGCTGCAGCCTTTGTAAATAGGCAGGCAGTACCGAGATGAACCACGTGTCTGGGAGTAGAAGGTGCCCTATATATGAGAAGGCGTACCAAATCATGCTTTAAAAATGGCTCTGAAGGTACTACGAATCAACCTCAATCACTACAAGGCAGCACAAGAAGGTGGATGTGGTCATCGTAGCCGAGCAATAAAGGAACATAGACGGATTTTCTTGAAGGACTGATGCGACGGGCGCAGCACTCATCTGGGCCTGTGATAAACATCCCTACAAAAAGAGAGGGCAAACACTCTTAGAAGCGGTTTCTGGGCTCAACCTGACACTACTCAATGACGGAGAGGAACCAACATTCAGCAGAGGTGAAGCCAGTTCGATGATTGACCTCAATATTTGTAAGTACGGCCTTCTCAAAGATAGTAACTGCTAGAGGATTTCTGACTCCTGAACGCCGAGTAATCATTGTATCATAATCTGGAGATGTGTACACGAGAGAGAGAGTCGGAGAACCGGGCACCAAAGAAGAAAATGTTTACCACCTGGGAAGCAAGCGACTTCGATGCAGCTGCCATGCGTGTCTCTATGGAAGGCGACTGTGATGAGGGATCATCAGCCGAAGAGAAAGTGAAAGGCGACATGCGTAAAGTAGTAAGAGCATATAATGTCACCGTGCCAAGGAGAGAAAATGGGAATTTGCAACTCTGAGCGGAATGTTACAAAGCGAGAAGGCTATCTCAGACAGCCAGGGGGAAACCCACCTTTCGTGAAACGGAGACGAAGTTCAAGTTGGCGCATTCCAAACTGGCCAGAGCTATTAAGATAAGCAAGAGACGAGGTTGGGCAGAGCTGCTCGGGATAGTTGACGATGATTCGTAGGGAAGACCTTACAAGGTCGTTATGGCTCGGCTTATGAGTCAGTCAAGACAACAACAGAAATACCCCGAGCAACTTTAGAGGATCGTTAGTACTCTGTTTCTGAAACAAGAGTCTTTCACTTTTCAAGTGACGCTAGAAGACGAACACATCCCCCCCGATCACCCGTGACGAGTTACTTCGCCAGAACAGGAGAGTTGGGAACGGCTCTGAAAACAGCAGGCAAAGTGGCTACCGTGATGTTCCTAGACATGTAGAATACATTTCTCGCAGAGGGGACCTTCCCCGAGCGATGAAAGCGACACAGAGTTGTGCTCCTGCCCAAAGGCAATAAGCCATCAGATGTACCGTCGTCCTGTCGGTCACTGTGCATGCTGGTTACTTCCGGAAAAACGCTGGAACGTTTCATATCCGTATAGAGGCCGGTGTTGGACATCTTCTAGCAGACAATCAGTACGGCTTCAAGAAAGGAAGATCGACGCTGTCTACCAAGTTATCTCTGGAAAGTAGTAGAAGGATGGAAGCAAGAAGTATTGCCTGCTTGGAACTTTTGATATGAGAAATGACTTCAATTCCGCCAAGTGGCAGAACATCTGCATGCCGCTAGACAGGCTAGGCGCACCGGCTTAGAAGAAAATTATCAAGAGCTATTTGGATAACCAAATACTAGGTCTACCTACTAACCAATACTACGACACAGAAGACGGACCAAATGTGATCTGATACACGGGAGATCAGATCCTTGGGAGAGTCCCGCATGGCTCTCCTCTGCTCTAGGATCTCCTCTGTGGAATCTCATGTATGATGATTTAATTAAGATCCAGCTGCCTCCAGGAGCTGAGATGGTGGTCTTTGCGGACTGGTTATCACCGGGAAGACTTTAGAAGAGTTTTAAAATCGAAGCTGTGCTGGTTACGAGCCGAAAAAAGTTCAGACAGTCACACTACCTACCTATGGTTCATAAAGCATTTCCCCCCCCTCCAATATAAATACACACACACACGCACGCACGCACGCACGCACGCACACACAAGATAAATCAATTTTAAACTACCTGATGTGATTTTTGTATTACTTTTTCTTCTCATTTTTTTGAATATCACCAATAACTTCTCATTTCAAATTTATGTTTTTAACAGGAAAAGAACATTGACTCCAAAACCACGAATTTTACTACTTACTAATATGCTCTTTTAAATAGCGTGGTCTAAATTACATTTGAATACTCTCATAACCTATACGTCGGTTTTTGGTTCCGCAATTTTCAATTTTAAAGTTGAATAACAAAATTTTAATCGTCGATCTACCTGTATATCGATTTTCAAAAATCAAAAAAACAAAATTTGGTCACGGACCTCTAAAACCAATGTAAAATTAATTAATCCTAAGAAAAATATAAGATTTTGCTTAGAATTATATGCATGTACAAAAATTTTTGAGTTAATCTACAACAGGTCTGTATGATAATCTGTTTGAATATTATAATGCTTTTACTTTTGATACAGTAAAGCATTTGGTCTTTTTTCTAAATAATGATGATTATGATATTCTTCAATCGATCTATCCCATGGCGATTCAAGATCTTAAGGTAAAGGACCTATGAGATGGAATTAGGCACATTGGACTTCATTTTTAGGTACTAGAAATCGCTCTCCAATGCCTGCGAAAATTCGTTTCCCGGAGAGTGTGCACTCTCCTTGTCAGTAATAGTATTTAATCGATACGGACAATAATTCTTAAGACAGTGAAATCACTCAAATACTTATGTTTTGTTCTTATTTTGGTAAACGTACGAAAAATACATTACTTTTCACACGCCTATTTACTTTACACACAGTAAGAAAAAAAATATAGTTCACGCACCAAAAAATCAACTTTACGACGCAATTTACTTTACGCAAACTCTTTGAGAAAGCATTTTTTTTTCTCAAAATATAGGTATTTTAAGGGGGGATGACACCTTTAAATTCTGCCCATTAAAATGATCTGCGAAAAAGAAATTTCAATTACTAATAAAATTTTGAACTAATATACTAAAAGTATGTTAAATTTATGACAATATAAGCCAAAAGTGGAATTCTAGACCTACTTTGTCCCAATGTATAGACATTTCAAAAATTAGGACTTGCCGTCACCTGCAGGTTCACAGAGATTATGGATTTTAATCCAGTTGGGCTTAAATTGTTGGTATTTTATGTAGTTTACGGCTTAAGAGTTGTACGTATCAAAATTATTTGAGTTAATAATTTTTTGTCAGCCAACAACTGCTTAAAATTCATAAAAAAATTTCAAAACTATGATTTTTGAATTTTTTTTATACACAACCGAAATATTTGTTATGTATAACTAGAGAAAGGAACCCTATTTTTTCATCAAAAATACTTCATTATATACATAAAGTAGCTTGAATCTCGGAACAGACGGCCCATTCATAAAATTCTGAAATATGTATCTCATTATTTGTCGCATAGAAGTGCCTTCTATAATTTTAGCTAATTTCAGAACTCGCATCCATGGTGTTCTCCTTGTGAGTACAAAAATAGGCTATTGCGAGCTGTATGTGAGTACAACAGTCTACATATTTAACGGGCTATGTAAACAATGTATTAAAACTAGGGTGGCTGTGACCCCCAACCGCCCTGCTCCTCACTTCGCTCATCGCCTGTAAAAACTTGGATTTTACAGTATGGGCACGACCGCATTACTCAAGAATCCTTTCTGATTTTCGAAATGTTAATTCAAAAAGTTATTTAATTTTTACTATTTCTCTGTAAAAATATTAATACTTCTATAAATTTTAGATGTTTAAAATCGTTTTAATAAGTTTAAATGCGAAAAATCAATTTTACATCAGCATGTTAAATGGTAAAAAGTTTCGTTTGAAATACACCCACATATTTTATACCTCTATCAATTTTATGTAAAATCAAATCCTGATAAGAAAGAGCGAAAAATTGAGTATTTTTATGAATTTTAAATATTTAAAATCACTTTTACGGATTTAACTTGTGCAGAGATAATTTTACAACAAAATGTTTGATAGAAATAAGTTGTTTAAGATAGTACGGCAGTTACCTAACTAGTCAAGCGTGAAATACCTTACATATGACTATCATGGTATTAGAAAAAACAATTTATATTTTAAAGAATAAGGAATTTGTCAACTCGTTTCGTCTTTCAAAATACTCATTATACCTTTGCATAATACAGTCGGCCGGGACACCAATTTTTTGAGCCTATATAATTTGAACGAAGTACATCCTAACCTCTTTTGCAGTATTCAATTTTGTTATAACTAATTGTTGTAATAAAGACTAAATATAATAATCTTGATTATATCACGAAATCGTACTCGTCGCGCCATCTTTTGGTATACTACGATTTCGTGCAACCAAGTGAGCTCACTCGAGAGCAGAAGAACTGCGCATGCCTCGCGGGACAACGTAACGTAATGTAACTGTACAGACTCTCACTACGATAAGACTCGGATTTGAGTGGACGTGTCGCCTTCTGACTCTCAATAAACTTCTTATTTAGCTTAACCTTTTTTTCATTTAGGGATCCACCCAACTCAACACTAATGTCACAGGATCTTAAGTAACAATTTCATATGATCAAAATGTTCTCTAAAATAGCAACTAATATCTTGCAAAATTTCATCGAATTTTGAACTGTCAACTTTGCAAATATTCAAGTTTAGTGCTAATTTCCGTAAAACTCAATGTTAAACATGTATAAATTAAAACGTTTTATACCTTTTTTCACAGACTCTAAAGCCTAACCAAATTTTAATAGGATAAGTTTTAAAATAAAGCAACTGCTCTGGAGCCTGTGAGGATCTTCTGCTGCCGTGCACGAGATCTTTTTTTGAGATTGATGCTGAGTCTTCATCTGTGTCGTGCTGTAAAGTGATCCTTCTCGAGGTTATGTTGTCTAAACGTGAAGTATATACGCAGTAGGGATAGTGCGTGAGTGATTTACAGCCAACGCCAAAGAAGGAGAAAAAGAGATCAATACACAAACTGTATTTGTATAAGTATATATCTTTGTCTCATGTTTATTTATTGATAATAGTTTTCAGTTACATGATTAAATATATTTCTATTTATTCTGAAAGAAAATTTTCATTCTGTTATTTTTCATTCTGAATATTTTTAAATTTCTTTTAGTAGAATTTCATTGAACCTTGTATTTTATCTTGTATTTTGTTAATACTCCAGACTGTAACTATTATATAGTCACAGTCATACTCTAATAATTTCATTAATTTTTGTGAATTTTATTTTTTTTATAATAAACTAAGTAGATTGATATTTACAATCCTCCTGTACAAAAAGAAGGAGCTCTAACATAGCATTTATGTTATATTAGAGGCAAACCAAAGAAAATATTGTGAATATCACAGAATTTATATATATTTAAGTAATGAAATTTTTCAGAACTAATTTGTACACTTGATTTTGAATATTTAACATGTTTAATGTCCATTTTATTTATATAAATAATCAAATACATTTTCTTTGCAGCACGAACAGCAAAAAACAGCAAATAGGGAAAAAATGTGCACATCGGACGCATTTAAAAAAATTAAAATAGCTGTAACTCTTTTATGAGGAGGCATTAGGGTCTGACTCTACCGAGGTTTATGGCATGGTATTTCACCTCTGTGAGTTTAAAACAAATTGGCGTTTCGAAAACCTGAGCCTCTCCTAGTGAGTATTAAGTTTTTAAATTATGAATTCATTCATAATTTGTATGTGCAGTATGAGCACAGCAGACTGTAACTATTGTATAGTACATATAATGTGTGACCCAGAATTAGCAGTTCGCGTAACCGCTAGTCCCGATTTCCGCGCACACAGGCTTTTCCCTCAGTTACTAATAAAACGTGATCGCCAAATTTATAAGATAAAGGGCACCAGGCAATCACGTATACGCGTATGACTAAAATCTCCGGTTGAGACTGATATCTCGCATCGGCGGGGCTCTCATGCACGAGCTGCCACGGGACCGCGACGTCAATCCTGAGAAACGTCGTTCCCCGGTGGGAGAATGTCATCCCTACTCTCGAAACGTTTTCGCGCGTTATTTTCGGCACTCCCGACACTCCCATGCTACTCACATACACTCTCTCTCACACACACACACAATCTACAACACGGCGCCTGATTAAGATAAAGGCTCGGCTTACCAAATCCCTGCAACAATCTGCGTTTCCTATGGGGATAAACGGAGGCCGCTCTGTTAGCTGTCCTCGGCGTTCGACGCTGCTTCCGTGCAGCGGATCGTCCTCAGAATGGCTTAGGATGACAGTCGGAAAATCCTTGTTACTCGCGGGTTGCCGTACACGTCCTCTCGACGGCGCGCGCAGGAAAGAACTAGTATAAGAAAGTATATAATTTTACTAATATTAAAAGTCACATTATTTGTATTTAAATAAAGGGTTTTATACATTAGTTTTATTCATTTTTAAAGTTTTGAATATTTTTTTAAGATGTTTCAGTCACAGGATGTGATTGTATAGCGCCTCTGACTTATTTAATGCTCTTGATTTTTCAGCGGTACCATGGGAAGGATGCTGACATAATTATTGCTTTCCTGTGAGTGAATTTTCTTCTGCTTTGAACTTCCGCAGCTATAACTCTCATGTCGACTGAGCCTCATGATAACGGCTGTTGTCTCTTCCACTGGTGAGTAGACTTTCAATGTAACACTATTTAGTTTGTTACTTCAGGCATAGACTATTCTCTCAGCTCAACGAACCATGGGTTACAGTTATGGCTAGCTTTCCAGTTTATTTGCAAAACATGGTTATAGTAGTTATCGTATCCAGTATTATTATTTTTTATTTATATTCCAAGTCATAATAGATTAACATTTGATAAATCCTTTTCTTTATTTTACAGGTAGAATACAATATTGTAAGTGCAAGAAGATGGTCAAGAGGCCAATGTTACTAAGGTGTCAGCTCAACTCCCATTGTTCGGACTACTCCTTGTTGGAGTCTACAGAAAGTTTGCATGTTGCAACTCTCTCCCTCTTTCACAGTATAGGTTTTCCAGACATCTATTCAACCTCAAAAATTATTTGTAATAGTTTTATGTAAAATTAATGATAACTAGGAAAGAGTTTGGTTTCATTATATTTTACAACTTTTAAATTTAATTTATTTTTTCTAAGATAAGATGTCAAGTTATAGTTGAAAATCGACTATTGTATATTTGGACATTAAAATTAGTTTTTATAGTAGCTCGTGAGGAATTAATTGTACATGAAAATGTTAAATATTAAAACGTTTTATTTTATTATATTCAACAACTATTACATTTTACTTTTCTATGTCAAGCTAAATTCGATCAAGTTATAACCGAATATCGACCGTTTTATGTATATTTAGGGTTTTAAGATCGGTTTTATATTTTTAACTCGTTAGTAATTAATTTTACGCGCCTCCTACTGCTTGATTCGATCTTATTTACTGTTATTATATTTAACATTCGTGTCAATTTGAATTGCTATTGACTATTTCACGTGTATTTAGGCATTAAAAAATCGTTTTTATTGGTATAACTCGAGAGAAATTGATTGTAGATGAAAATGTTAAATGGAAAAAAATGATTTGTTTCAATGTTTTCTATAACTTTTGCGTATACAACCAAATCAAACATTTTTGTATTATTAAATTAAATCAAATCTTGTTAAATGAAGACTGAAAATCTACCATTTTATGTATATTTAGGCGTTTAAAATCCTTTTTATAGGTGTAACTCGTCAAGAATTAATTTTATATGATAATGTTAAATGAGAACAAGTTTTGTTTTATTATTATCTAAAACTTTTTTATTTATCATTTATGTGTAAAAGAAAATCCTGTCAAGTTATAGCCCAAAATCGTCCATTTTATGTATACTTAAGCGTTTAAAAGCGTTTTAGTAGGTGTACGCATCAAGAATTGATTTTACATGATAATGTTAAGTAGAAAAAAGTTTTGTTTCAGTAGTATCTAAAATTTTTGTATTTAACATTAATTGTTTAAATCAAATCCTGTCGAGTTATAACCGACATTCGTCCATTTTTTACCCTTTTCCTGGCTTTTTCGCATTTGGGTTGGTAAATATTGCTAGCAAAAAACTCAACAGAAAAAAGGTGTCTTTTAATTAGTTTAAGTAGATAAGTCTGTAAATATCAGCTTAAAATTAATTTTTCTAGAAATTAAGCTTGACCATGTAAAATAGATGATCCCCCTACTGCAGGAGAGTGTTGAACGTTTGCAGACCACACTTAGTAAAGATAAGATAAAGTCCGTGACGAGTAGGCTAGATGTTGAAATGAACGAAATATTAAACTGGCCAACATACAAAGACAAGCGTGAAAAGTCGACTCTACCGTTAAGTTTTACAACGATATCTTCGTTTTAAAGGAAACGAGGATGGAGCAAAGTATAAAAAAAGAGCATCAAAATGACAGTGACATTGGTTCTAATACGATGAACATTAATGAGCGAGAAAAGGAGGAAATCGATGAGAAGGAGCAAATCGATGAGCGCGTCGATGCAGGCATTATCTATACAGTTCCGAAAAGATGCAAACAGAAAGCCAAACAACTCGTACAACGCTTGCGACGTTGTGGTAAAGTAGTTTGGGATGCCAACAAAGCCGTAACGATAGATGGCACGCTTGTCAACATTGTTGACTTGGTCAATGATGCAATGAGAGATAGAAAAAGGAGTGCTTCGCCTGGACATCTTCAGTTCGCTGACGCTCTTTGCCAATCAACTGTGCCTCGAGAATTTATAGGCACTAAGGGTGTTTGGCACGAGGTCACTACGATTTCATCAACGAGCGATCATTCAGAAAGCAATATTTTTACTAGGCCGCGTCCTATTTTGAGAGTTCCGAGTAGCGGTGCCGGTGACGAAACAGAGTCATCAAAATCGGAAAAAAGAAAGAAATCAGCTGAGTAAAATCGGAAAAAACAGCGTTCTAAATATACTTATTGATTTATTACCGTTTGAAATACACGTGCCGCATCACGAATTTTGCGGACCACGAACCAAGCTAGCAGACCGTATCGAATGCGCAATGGTTGGAATCAATCCGTTGCACGAGGCCTGTCGACAGCATGATCTAGCTTATGCCGATGCGAACAGCGATCGTCGTCAAGCCGATCGAGTTTTAGCGCAATATGCCTTCTCCCGTATGTTAGCCGAGGAAATGCCGTCTGACGAAAGGACAGTTGCAATGATGACAGCTTGCTGTATGATTAGCAAGATAACTTTTGAAAATTTTTTTTCGAATATCATGAAGGTTATGAAAAAACGAGACAAGAAAAATAAAAAATCAGTGTGGGCAAATAAAAAGGAATAAGAAGAAGGAACAGAAACCAAAGATTAAGATGAAAATAAACAAAATAATCTCGGACAATAAATAAAACGTTTGAAAAATTTTATTTCGAAACACACCGGCCTTCGGCGTATACTGGTACTGACAAAACTTTTGCGAGCTACGTATAAAAAATACGGTAGTCAAAGTGCTATTGAATGGCTTGAGAGTCAGACGCTTATAACTTGCATAGACGTATTCGGTACCTTGGCTTGAACCGGTCAAGGACAAGACTTCGAGAAATGTCGCTGATGCTTTTGCGCGTATTTTGTCTAGAACTATAGGCCGGAAACCAATATGTCTTTAAACTGATAAAAGTAAAGAATTTGTTGGTGACGTCATGCAGAAAAATTTGTCGAAACACGGAATTGCATACAGGGTGGCGCGAAGTCCGGATACCAAAGCTGCGATTGTCAAAAGACTTACAAGATCTATAAAGGAAAGAACGCGGCGCTATTTTATGTTAGCTGTGATACAAACCCCAGAGGTAAAAAGAAGAAAAGCAGTTCTACAAAAAGTAAAACAAGGAAACGCAAGTCTAATAGATTGAAAATGGGCAAGACGAAGAGGAAACAATCGAAACAAAACAAAAAGAAGAGAACCACGAGAGATATTTTTGGATAAATATGATAGCTTTTTTACCTTCCATTCGCATTAGTGCATCCATACCCATTCGTGCGAGTACCTAAAGTCGGAGTTGTTTCTGTTTGTTCTATAGAAAATTCCCACTGGATACAATATAAACCGATATCGTCGTTAACTGATGACTCGTCTATAGAATTTGTAATACCTGGCACTGGTATATATTGACACTATGATTAGTCTGCGCGTAAGTCTACAAGCTACTTTGACGTGCCACAAGACGGTATAGTCGATGTACCCAAAGTCGGACCTGTCAATAATTTCATTCATTCTTTATTTAATCAAGTGGATGTTTTTTTAATCAAAAACCTGTATCACCGCCAACAAACGCATGCTGCCAAAAATTCACATTTGACAAGTGAGTTGTGGTACAACGATTCTGCTGGAAAAATGGACGATGGCAATGAGGCAAATACAGGTCTTGTGCATCGTCGCAAATTACTATCGGCAATAAAAGCAGTTGATATGATTGGTCATCTTCACTGCGACGTGTTCAATCAAGAAAAATTATTAATAAATGGTATCAAAGTGAGAATGCGATTAGTAAGATCACCTGATAGCTTTTACCTCATGAATCCTACAGGTTATTACTCTGTACATATTGAGGAAGCAAATCTCTTAGTTAGGAGCGTAAAAATTAGTCCTGGTGTTTTACTAGCAGAAGCCCAATCACTTTCAAGGGCAACTGCAAAATATCCTCTCCCGAAAGTGGATGTTCAAGCTGTAACGATGCATACCGATATTCACGGTAAAACCTTGAATAATATAATATTAGGTCGATTGCCAAAAAGAATTATAATCGGGTTTATTAACAATATGGCTTTCAATGGTAATCGAGCTCTACATCCGTTTAATTTTAAACATTTTAATATAAGTTTTCTATGCTTGTATGTCGATGGTGTACAAGTATATCTTAAATCACTACAACCTAATTTCGGAGTTAACAAATTATATATTAACGCCTATCATACATTATTTTCTGAAACGGGTGTTCATTTTCTTAACGAGGGTAATTAAATTTTAGGTGAGTCGTATCCTAACGGTTATTGTCTTTTCGCGTTTGATTTACATCCCGATCTATCGGCTAACGAATGCACTCATTGGAGTTGGTTAAGCACGTTAGCGTCAGATTAGATGTACGATTCGCTGAAGCATTAGCCAATACTGAAAATTGTATTCTCTATGATGAGTACGATAATATTTTGGAAGTAGATGCATCGCACCAAGCTATTGTAGACTTTAGTGGTTAAAATAACAAAACACAGATGGCGCTGTCATGTTACATATACGTGGAAGTTGCTTCTTGATAGGTCGTACGTTTCAAGACGTGATCGTCGTTGCAAGCTACATAAGAATGATGGATTTAGTTATAGATATTCAGTGTCTCAAAGATGTTAATAATTGCAATGCACCAAAGGAAATTGCTATAGTTGCTCTTAATGATGATTTTCACGGTCATTGGTTAGTCCCTACGACGACTTGCGTCGATGATTTGAGCGTCGATATTAGAAGACAAAATAATTGGTTAACACAGCATTGTCATGGTATTAATTACTTGAAAGGTGAAGTTGATTTGAAAGTGTTTCATAAAACTCTGCAAGATATATAAAAAAATTTACTAAAAACTTACGTTAGTGGTAACCAAAAGTGGAAAAACATCACGGTTTAAAATTTTCGCGTCATCAATATCTCTGGGTCCTAAATAACGCTTATCGTTTGAAAAACTACTTATCCTTACTGGATGGTTATTTACATAAAAATTTAATAGATCTTCACGATGAATAGTCTTCAAATACTAAAGAGCCGTTCGAAAATCCAGTCGCATACTGGACCCAGCAAATCCCGCGGGTATGGACCAAACCGACGGCATTCATCTTAAACACGGACGATCATACAAAGTCTGGTATACATTGGGTCACGTTCTACGTCAATAAATCTTCTGACGGGCTGTTCTTTGACTATTTTAGATTACCGCCTATTATACCGAACCACATAAACCGCTTGCTAAGAAATTGTGAAACATTTCGGTGGAACGCAGTGCAACTACAAAATGACTTATCCGATGTATGTAGTTAATATTGTATTATATTTTTATATTATATGAGTAACGGTTTAGGTTTCAAGAAGTTTTCCGATAATTTTTCTGACAACATGGAGAAAAATGATAACGCAGTTAGACATTATGTGTATTATAAAAATGCTAACGGAAATTTCATTGGTAACGGCTGTTGCTATATCAGATGTTTACAAAACTGCCGCTCTAAAATGTCTTTGTCATAATTGTTAGTATTTTTATTATTGCGCTAAAAAATGTTTTGAGGTGAGACGATACAATACGTGTCATAGAAATGCTTGCGCCCGCTCGCGAGTCCGTGGGGCTTGTGGTGGGGCTCACACCACGGTAAAACAGCTCTTTTGCCGGAGCAGCGATGACCAATGAGCTCTTAATCGCTGCGCCTGTACTGCCGCTCAATAAGCTTGTTGGGGGTACGGCTCACCAGTAGCCAATGAGTTCTTTTCTGTTGCGCCGCTATCGCCAATCACAACGTTGGAGACGAACCGGTAGCCAAAGAGCTGTTTTTATAATGTATCGTCACCGATCACGAGTACGTTCTTTGAGTTGATACACTAGCACCACTACTTTTCCAGGGTGTGGTCTCCTGATGCGTCAGTAGCGGACGGATCGCGGATGTAGCCGCATGGAAAACTTTTACTCAACTCCGCGAATCTTCTCTTTCTCACTAGTCGGCAAAGTAAACATCTCGCGAAGAGTATCAAAATTTATTTGTAACGTAGTTTGTATAAAAGTAAGAAAAAACAGCTTAATAAAAGTAAGATTTTTTTTAACACGCCGTGCGAGAAACGCGGTTTCTCATGCTTGTTTGCCATGTGTGAAGCAGTTTATTTTTAGAGCGTGTGCGAAACATATTGATTTGCAATTGTTTTGCGAATCAATATATGTTTTGTGCACGTATCAATGTTTTGCACTTGACGACGGATGTTTATTGCGGTTAGAATTTTCACTGAGATTTCTCCAATAACCTAAACGGAAATAAAAGTTCATGTTCAGATAATAAATAAGAAACTCGTAAATCAAAAAATGAGTA
>JAWWEQ010032327.1:0-22023 GCA_035583055.1 Torymus tubicola
TAAATTAATAAATTAATAAATTAATAAATTAATAAATTAATAAATTAATAAATTAATAAATTAATAAATTAATAAATAAATAAACTTTATTTCTTTATTTAATATAATTAATACAGCCAACTGGAATTCCGGTCAGGATTCCAGCTTGAAATCCACTTCGAGTTTGTTCAAAAAAAGGAGGTACAGCTGGAATTCCAGCTGGGAGCCAACTGGATATTTTCAATGGGGTTTATCTTCTTTTTCAAGAGAAATTCGAAGAGGGCAACAAAAACGAACGCTTTGTGGAGTAGGATTTATCCATAAATATTCGCCTGAGGTACAACTCCTTAATTGTATCACTATAAAACTGGTAACAAAAAGTGACTGAAGAGCATCAAACGTTTTATTTTCAGTATTCTCACATTTTTGTTATGCATTTGTATGATCTAAAGAAATATCAAATTCGAAAGTTGCAATCAAATATAAATTGAGTAAATCACGTTCATCCCAATCCACAGCAATAGCCTCAAACAAACGCTCTGATGTCTTATTCAACATTTTTTTCATAGGGACAGAAACTTGGATTTCGGACTCATTATGTTCTTCCGGTTTGCATTGATTCATTGCTTCTAAAATAAATGGGTACGAAGGATAGAGCGAGCAGCTACGTGATAAGGTGTCATGTACTAAAATATTCCAGGTACTCTTACTATAATCGTACTCTAGAAAAAATGCTAACGCAGATTAATTTGAATGCCTGGATGGTTTGTCTTCTTCAATAGGTTCTATAACTTTATTCCCACCATGTGCGATAGCAGACTTCTTTTTACCTATGTCAGCAGCTAATGCAATAGTTTTATAGTCATATAAATCAGACTGTAATAATTCTTTGACTCGTTCATGTATAGTACTTCTTGAGGCGTTTGCGATAGAAACACGTTTTCGACCAGTGTTGACACTCTTTTTACTTTCTTTAGGACGACTTTTTTTGTTCGTTTTCTTTGAATATTGTTTCATAATTAGGGGTATACACAAACTGTTGAAATCATTAACAATAAGTATCTTATTTAATAGCTCATCAGGAACGTGAATTCTCAGGGAATACTTGTACAATTCTTCATCAATATAATAGCAATTAATTTATTTCGTTGCAATTTTACTAAATTTTAAAAATAAACAAAAATATTAAACATTTCAATTTAGATTATATAATAAATTAGCAAAAAAATAAATTATTCTTATGAAACCGAGAAGAAAGAATTTAAGTCTTAGAATAGACAAACAAAGTTCTTTTATAAACCTTCACTTAAGGGTGGAGAACACCCTTAAATTTTTCCCAGTAAAATCATCTGCAACAAACAAATTTAAATTATTAATACAATATTAAAATAATATACTAAAACTATATTAAATTTATGACAAAATAAGATAAAAATGAGAGTCCTTGATCTACACTGTCCCAATATATGTTGATGGATTTTAGTCCAGTTCGGCTTAAATTGTTGGTATTTTATGTAGTTTAGGGCTGAAGAGTTGTACGTATCAAAATTATTTGAGTAAATAATTTTTTTCAGCTAAAAACTGCTTAAAATTCATGAAAAAACACAAAATTATGGTATTTAAGCAGTTTTTATCTCAAAATAGTACTATTTTTTAACACACTGTGAGCGAAACACGATTGTGTCTTGAAGAGAAATGTCCGAGCGAAGCGAGACGAGTCAATTTGACAAACAGACGAGTAAACAAACCAAAGTTTAATGATGAAAAATCAAATAAATCTATAATATTATTATATGTAAATCAATACATTATTTATTAACAATAAATATAAACTCGACTTTTCAGACAATAAATTTATACTAATATTATTTGCTTTTTCAACTAAATCTTGTGGTATCGTATCATCATAAGTTGTTTCCGAATCACTATCTGTACTCATTTTTTGATTTACGAGTTTCTTATTTATTATCTGAACATGAACTTATATTTCCGTTTAGGTTATTGGACAAGACTCAGTGAAAATTCTAACCACAATAAATACACAATAAACATCCGTCGTCAAGTGCAAAACATGGATGCGCGAAATATATATTGATCCGCAAAACAATTAATATGTTTCGCACACGGTATAAAAATAAACTGCTTCGCACACGGCAAACAAGCATGAGAAACCGTGTTTCACGCACGGAGTGTTAAAAAAAATATTTACTCAAATAATTTTGATACGTATAACTCTTCAGCCCTAAACTACATAAAATACCAACAATTTAAGCCCAATTGGACTAAAATCCATCAATTCTGTGAAACTGCAGGTTACGCCAAAGCCTAAATTTTGAAATCTTCATATATTGGGACAGTGTAGATCAAGGACGCTCATTTTTATCTTATTTTGTCATAAATTTAATATACTTTTAATATAGTAGTTTAATATTTTATTAATAATTTAAATTTGTTTGTTGCAGATGATTTTACTGGAAAAATTTAAAGGTGTCCTCCCCCCTTAAGCTAACTATAAATACTCCTTAAATGATTCGTTTATAATTTTTATTAACTATTAAATTAAGTTTTATAAACTTGAATAATTTAAACACTCATATATTTAATCATTCATTGTAAATATGCTTTTAGTGTTGATAATTAACTATGAAAAACAGTAATTATATAAGATAAAAAATATCAACACGATATACGTATATCTCGTGCACAGATGAGAATATCTCGTATTTGTTAAAAAAAATATTACACACGATGACTGTTCAATATGGTTATCGTGATAGTTACTTATAAACCGAAATATTAAAAATGTTAAAAATAATCTTTAAGAATTTTAATACTTACTCAAATGTACAATGACTAATTAATTTGTATGTTAAAATCGATCAACACACATTGTTGTAAGTAACAGCGTCATTTTCACCGTCTCGCACTTTTCGTCGCGACGCTCGAAGAGCGCAGGCTTGTTGTCGGGGGGAGAGGTAAATTCCTCGATCTCGCTGTGTTTACGCGATATTCCAATGATCATACCACATGCGCACCGAGACTAATTTTCTATTATTCTAGTGTATCAGCGCGCAATCCCCCCTCCGGCACGCCGACGACTCTTTCCCTTTCATCGCAGGTCTCTCGTTTTCCTGCTCGCGTTCAGCGGGCCGACTCGCTTAATCTTTCGAAAGAGCACGGCTCTTATTTACACTGCAACCGAAAATATTATTAGCTCCGTCAACTATTGCAAATCGTCGATAATTACAATCAGTGATTAATAAAATAATAAAATTACATGTTGTACTTGTTGAAAGTGGACTTTGTTTTTTTTTGCCTTCTCTTAAACCTCCATTGCACTTCTAAATAAAATCACTCGTCAACGACGCGAGTTATCGCGGCGTTGAACAAAATAGTAAGTTCAACAAACAAAAGTTTCGTAGCACAGCGTTGTTATCGTTTCGACAAGAATTTCCGCGTGTAGACGAGAAAAAGCTACTAGAGAAGTGCATACATCAAGGATTGCTGGAGAAAAGATTCAACTTCGACAATTCGCCAGCCCGCAGGAGGACGGATAGCACCAAAAAAAAATCCGACGACTTCGCCCCGCTCGTCCCGTCGCATCAGCCAGCCACGCTGTATCAGCGGACATCCGTGCTGAACCAAGCCACGTGCGCTCGAGGAAAGCGTCCAGACCATCATCTAGGAGAGTTAGTGCGGAGCAGCGTCTGCTACTTGAGCATTCTGCCCGAATTTTTGTGAGATCAAATCTTGATTCTCTTCATTATTTCTACGTAAAACTAAATCGAGATTCATTAAATTTTGTTAGTACGTTTGAAATTGGCTTGACAAAGCATCATGGCCGACGCACTCTTATCGGCTCAAATTCGCACTGTAACATACATCGTGAACTTTTTAAAGTACACGAAGGATAAAAAATCTCCAGCCACTCTCACGGCTCCGTACTATGAGGCGCGTGTCAAATTATTAGAGAGATACTTCAACGAGATGTTTGCGCGGAATGATGAATTGCTCCTCTATGCGGAACAGCTAAAAGAAAGCGACTACTTCGCGAAAAATTATTTCGTCATTGCGGAAAACGCCTATATCGACACACTCGCGGATTTGAATACGGAGATCGGCGTTTACGCGCACCCACTGTCACTGCGCCGACGGATAGGAGGCAAACAACCGAAACCGCTCGACGGTCAACCGAACACGTGAAAGTCCCCCGCGAAGCGTTACCTACATTTTCCGGTAATCAATGCGATTGGGAATCATATAAGCAACGCTTCATGTCACTTATCAACAGTAAGCGCGAATATTCAGAAATAGGCAAGTTACAGTATCTTCTTAGCACGATAGAAGACAAGGCGGCTGCTAGATTACGTGGAATGGAAGTCACGGACGCGAATTTCAAAGTCGTATGGGAGAAATTGACAAAACGTTACGATAACGCCCGGAAGCGCTTAGCGAATCACCTTGATGCGTTAATTGAACTTGATACAGTTCGCCCTCGAAATCTTTCGGACTTAGAAAAACTATTGGACACCGTCGAAGTATCGGTTCGAGGACTCGAGGATCTAGGTTGTCCCATAAACTCGTACGACAATTGATTCGTTCACTGCGTAGTCAACAAACTTGACTCTCATACACGTGAAACATGGGAGATCTCTCAAGAACAAAAGGAAGGTTTTTACACCTATTCAGATTTAATTTCATTCCTCGATCGTCGCCTGCAATCGCTTGATCAGGTGCATGGGCACTCAGAATCTCGAGCGAGTGCTAGCCCCTCAGCAAAAAATTCGTTTGTTAAATCTATGCGGTCGCAACCCATTTCACTCAACCCAGTTAGTGTATCTGAGCCTAGCACCGCCTCAAGCAAAGGCACCCATGCGTGCTGCGTGTGCCAAGGGACTCACCCGTTGCATTCTTGTGAACGTTTCAAGAATATGAATCCGCAAGAGCGCTACTGCTTTTGTAAAGCGGTTGGTTTGCGTCTCAATTGTCTTCGCAAGGGACATCTAGTCTCCGACTGCAAATCATTAAACCGTTGTCTCGTGTGCAAGCAAAAGCACCACACTAAATTACATTTCGACAGCAGGCATTTCGATTCGACCGCGTCTGCCTCGGATATCGCTTCTTCCGTTGTTTCGACCAAAAATCAGTTAGATCCGAACCCCTCATACAGTGTACATTTAGCAGTGGTCAAGCGGCCAGTACTGCTCGCCACTGCCGCGATCATCGTGTGCGATCCCTTCGGAAAAAGTTTCGCCGCGCGTGCTGATCGACCTAGACGCTCAACGCTCTTTCATTACGGAGCATCCAGCATCTCAGCTCACTGTCGAGCGCCGCCCGGTGTCCATATCAATTCTTGGCGTCGGCGGTCAAGCTACAGCACGCTCGCGAGGTGAGATTGCCATCACCCTCAAATCCCAAATAAATGAAAACTTCAAATGCAATTGTTGCGAGCTCATTCTTCCGGAGCTTACTCAGATGCTCCCCCCTCATCAGATTTACGCAAATGATTGGCCGCACCTGCGCGATTTACAATTAGCAGATCCGGACTATCACACTCCAGCGAAAACAGATGTGATTCTGGGAGCCGACGTATATGGATTAATACTTCAAGAGGGATTTGTTCGCGGCTCAGCGAAGACGCCAATCGCGCAAAATACAATTTTCGGGTGGATTCTGACTGGCGTTGTCGACCCGCCGAATCCCTCAACTGATTCCTCAACAGTCACAGCGTATCACACGGTGACGCAACCATCGCTCGATCAAGTTCTCTCTCGATTCTGGGAAATTGAAGAATTACCCACTTGCAAAAAGCTCTCGCCGGAAGAGGAATATTGTGATCAATACTTCGCCGCCACGTACTCTCGTAACCTTCAAGGTCGCTTCGTGGTGCGTCTCCCCTTCGCGAGCCGCGTAGCCTTTCCCGATTCTAGAGACATAGCGTAGAAATCGTGACCTTGATTTTCAACTTGTCTACGCGAACTTCATGGAGGAGTACCGTCAATTAGGGCACATGAAGGTGACATCGCGCCCGGTCGATGATTTTAACTATTATCTGCCGCATCACAGAGTTTTCCGTGCGGATTCGAACAAAATTCGAGTAGTGTTTAATGCCTCGGAAAAGACATCTTTCGAATTAGCACTGAATGACCTCCTCTTGCCAGGACGGAAACTTCAACCCGATATCACTCACGTCATTTTACGATGGCGCTTTGGTCGGGCAGCCCTTGTAACTGACGTTGTAAAACTGTTCCGCCAATTTTTAGTTCATCCTGAAGACCTCGATTGGCAGCGTCTGCTATGGCGAGACTCGATCGATGCGCCAATTGAAGATTACGTCGCGTTAACCGTGACCTACGGGTTAAACTGTGCGCCCTACCTCGCCATGAGGTCGATTCTTCAATTAGCAGAGGATGGTCGACACTCGCACCCGCTAGCGCATCTCATATTGACTAAACAGATTTATATAGACGACATTTTTCTAGCTGCCGACTACGAAGAGCAAGTCATCGCCCAGCGAAATCAACTGATTGACCTTCTAGCGACGGCAGGGTTACAACTCGGTAAATGGTCCAGCACGCTCCCGGAGCTCCTTCAAGGACTACCGGGAGGCGACATATGCGACCTTCCGTCCCCTTCAGACGATATCGTATCTACCCTGGGACTGAAGTGGGACACGAAGGCTGATGAGTTTCTGTTTGAAACTAGCCTGCCTCCACTCACCTCTCTTATTTCAAAAAGAACTGTGCTGTCAGATACAGCACGTCTGTTCGACCCATTGGGATTCATAGCGCCTGTTATAATTAAGGCAAAAATCTTTTTACAGGACTTGTGGATAGAACAGTTGGATTGGGATGCCCCACTGCCGCGTGTGTTGCTCGATAAGTGGCTCACCTTTCGCTCATCATTGCTTCAGCTGCCGGAACTCCGAATTCCGCGATGGACAGGCGCATCACGGGACAAGGATTGGCATTTCCATGGCTTCGCCGACGCTTCGATGCGTGCTTATGCTGCAGTCATCTACGCGGTCGTTCCCGGATCAGCTCCAGCGTTGCTTATGTCGAAAACTCGAGTTGCCCCTGTTAAAGTCGAGACTCTTCCCCGATTGGAACTTTGTGGCGCTACACTTCTAACATGTCTTGCAAAACATCTTATTTCGGGTATGTTGCAGGCACCTTCGTCAGTCACTTTTTGGAGCGACTCTAAGGTCGTACTCGAGTGGCTTCAAAGCCATGCGTCAAGGTGGCCGACCTTTGTCGCTAATCGCATCAGTGAGATCAGCACGTCGTTTCCGGACGCAGCCTGGAGGCAAGCAACTTCCTCGCCGCAGCGTATTGGCGCGTTTGTCGCCGTATATCGATGCGCAAGGCATCCTTCGAGTTGGCGGGAGGCTCCACCAAGCCTCTATACCAAAGGCCGAACGACATCCAATTATTCTAGCTGGACGCTGCTTCATCATGAGGCTCCTCGTTGAAGAGATGCACCGCCTTTCACTACACGGCGGCGTACAACTCATGAAGAGCCTTCTCCATCGTACGTTCTGGATCACCCGAGGAAATCGTCTGATTACATAGGTATACCATCGATGTGTCAGGTGTATTCGACACGGAGCTACTCCTCTCCAGCAACAGATGGCCCCGCTACCAGCTGATCGCTTAAGCCAAGGACCCTTCACCGTCGTCGCTTTGGACTACGCCGGGTCCTTCTCCCTTTTATTTTCAAAGGGGAGGGAAGGGCTAAAACCACCAAGGGTTATGTAGCCATTTTTATTTGTTTTGTTACCAAGGCAGCGCATATTGAAGTGGTATCGGATCTTACTGCTGATTCATTCATTGCGGCTTTTTCACGTTTCACAGCTCGACGAGGCCTTTGCAGCGTTATCTTTTCGGATAGCTGAACCACTTTTAGAGGCGCAGACACCGAACTACGCCGATGGTTCGACAGCACCTCAATGTTTTCGAAGGAAGTTTTCGCTCAGCTCGCCACTCGAGGAACCGAATGGAAATTTATTCCGTCTCGAGCTCCGCATTTTGGCGGCCTTTGGAAAGCTGCGGTCCGCAGCTTTAAACACCACCTTCGCAGAGTAATTGGGGCTACCATACTAACGTTCGAGGAATTTTCGACACTGGCAGCCAAGATAGAGGCCTGCCTCAATTCGAGGCCACTCTGCCCTATCAGCACTGAGGCACACGACCCCGGAGCACGTCCACGACGGGAGTTATCGCGGCGTTGAACAAAATAGTAAGTTCAACAAACACATATGAATACAAATTTTATCAAATCTCAATTAACTTATAACTGTTTGTAGATAATCGAAAAATCAATAGTTAAATGAATTCTGAAAATGTGGTTACAATAGAAGAAAAGCTCGTGTTAGTGCGAGTTGTCACAATACGACTGGAACTAAAGCGTTAAAAAACATGTTTAAGTCTCGCTCAATGACTTCTATAAGTAAACTCTATACGCACTTGTTCTTGTTTGTGACTTCTACGTATGTGTGTATGTGTGAAATAAGTAGCTCAAAATTTTAAAATTGCTCAAAATTTGCAGACACTTAGTTTTTTATGAAAAAAACATGTTCCTAAAGTCTTGAGCAATATTTCAATGATTACAAAAGTTATTGCACATCAAAAATTGTTAATTTTTGAAATTTTTGGTGAAAACTCCACTTTTGTCACATTGATTGGAAAAAAGTTTACATTTTACTTCTAGAATGTAGTCATATCTTTTTTATGATTCTTTGAAAGTCTCTGATTAGCTGCTTTTCAGTGTACTTTTATCAAAAAAGGAAAGGAGTGCAACAGAATATTTTTTGTTCAACAAATTTTTTTCTGATTCTGTATTGCAAACCCTTTAACATAAGCCCTCGACCAAGATTCGCAACATCTTCAGAAAAGAGCTATAAATTTTTAAAATATGTAAAAATAGTGAAAAAACCCTGTTTATGACATGACTATAGCTATAAAGCACGTATAACACATTGCAAGAACTTGTTTGTAGACACATTTATTCTCTATACTACTTAAAAATGTATAACTGTTTTTTAGACACTCTCTAAAGTATCAATTTAACTAATAAAAAGTGTGAATAGCATAAAATTATGTATAAGTAGAATAGTTAAGGTCATGATATTATAATAATAAAGAAAAACCTATTATAGTGATTATTCTTTATTATTATAACATCACGATCTTAACTATAAATACATAATATTAAATGATTATCAAATTTTATATAAACGAATTGTCTTATAGCCAGTACACCCTTAAGCTTAGCACGAAGCAAATACTATATTACCAAGTTATCTTTTGGGAGTGAATACGAGGATGATAAGTTTATGCTGAAAATCAATTCATCCAGGGAATAGCCTTCAGATAAGTACATCGGTTCCTTTTGGTTTCTTCCATTCCTGTGCAATGATGGCCTTTAGGATCCTGTGTGGTTATTTAGTTGGATACTTTGTAGTTCCTTTACTCCTTCCAGATGTTCCAGCCAACACAACTTAATGAGGGATGGTTAGGTCTCCCACCATATGTGCTGTGGCTCACCTCACTCAGATCCCCAAGTTAAATGTCCACACTCCTTTGGACTACAACCAGCGTGGCTCGCTGCATGGACTGGTTGCTCTACGCCTGAGAGACTGAGTATCTGTGACGTCCATACCACTGCTTTAGCGAAGAGGTAAATACTTTCTAACATGCTTGTTATTTTATAATAGATATAGGTATATATTAAATTTAAATTAAATTAATTTTCAATTACTGTTATACTCCTTAGAAATTAATATTTATTTCACTGTTGTAGGAATATCGTTATAGTACATTAGTAGTGCAAAATGCTTCCTAGCTCACAAGTATCGTATACGATTTTATAGCTCTGCCTACCTAAGCCCGCTTTCACGCCTATCCGTGCCCTAAGCGGTCCTTTTCTGCACCGTGAGGTTAGCGCACGAGCGCAGCGAGTGTGATAAACACGGTGCAAAAAAGTACTACCTAGGTCACGGATAGGCGTAACATAAGTGCGGGCTTAGGTCAGACAGTGCTATAAAGATTATTATAGGTGTATATATTAAAATCCGGGAACTCGCTTCGCTGCATCCTACACTTATGCCTATTCCTGCTATTTGGGGCTAAGGCGACGGAAGATCCCACCCTGTCAATTATGTTCGCAACTGGGCTGTGATGCGTGAAAATTACAAGTGTGGCAGATGTCTCAACAACGTAGAACTTGCAGTGTATTTAATCCTACATGTGTTGAGGCGAAGACAGTGCGTATCCGGTTGTGGTGTAAATGTGGTGTCAAATCAAGTGTGTGTAAAAATAGTGTGAAAACTGAATAACAACTATGAGCACAGATCTCTATATAGCCATAGTCTGCACAAATCTTTATGAGATTATTTTTATAAGATAGATAAAAAGATAAATTTTAAAAGAAAAGTTCCTTCTATAAATTGACCTTTATAAAAATAGTGTTCATAACTATTTTGTGTAAATGGTAATAGATTTTTAGAAAATAATTTTTTTATAAAGATGAATTAATACCAAAATTTATTTAATCGTCAAACGAGTTGTGAGAAAAAGAAAGACAGGTATGATTAATGCTCTTTAGGTTTGCTCGAAATTTATCAAGCAAAAATATATAGAAAAAATGTATAATCTAATTTTACATAAAGATTTACCCTTTTTATGGGATTCTTGTATGTCCAGTTACGTGTAATTATTTCTTTGTAAATACACTAATAGGACGAAAATTGTAATCCAAATATTATATCGAGAACGACGGTATAATAGTTATTATAGAAAGGGGCTTACCAATTGAATTTATGTAAATGCGCTTCAGGTGCGCTTACCCTGCCATGTGGATTGGCGTATTGATTTTTAAATGTGTCTATTAGTTATCCCTAGATTTAATTATTTGGTTTTAATTTTGTTTAAGTATGTGTGCTCCCTTGTATTGTTTTAATTCTCCTCAATTAATCGGGTACGCAAGTATAGATCCTTAGGTATATCTAATAATCTTGAATTTGCTTATCCAAATTTTTGTAAGATTCGAGGAATCGTCCTATATATCATTTATTTAGACGAATGGTTATTGAAATTTTATTTTTCTTTAAAATATGTATCTATATAGGAACACTGAGTCTCCTTGTGTTACTTTACTTCAATATTTTACTGTGTACTAACTGCCGGCTTGGGTGACTAACTATCGACTGCTCGCTTTGTGTGGCGTCCCACGCTGCGTTGCACTCTCTCCCCTTAACTTCAAGTCTTTGAGGTTTCCTATTTTTTATACGGCGCGTACAGGAATGCACTGATTAAGAAGTAGAGGAGGTAGTCACATGACGAATTTATAGAGCGCTTGTCGTTTTTAGAGCGTTTAGAACTACTGATTATAACCCGCGGAATAATTTTATTCTGAAAAAATTTAAAAAAAAAATCAAATTAAAACGCACTACTAAGTTGTTACGTAACGAGGTCGAATAATCGATTTTGTTCAAACGGGCAGGCCGAGGCTGTTCGCGAGGTCTACGTGTAGCCAGCAGCTCGCCGTTGGCTGGCTACTATACAAGCGCACGCTATTAACAAAAGACGATTAGTCAGTAGCTCGCAATTAATGGCTATACTATAAATTCACGCGCTCCTCCAACACGCAAATCGGCAGCGACGGTGAAGACATCGATAATTCACTCTAACGAGGAGTGAATTTCGCACGCACGTGAATACAAGGACGCTACAACAAGTCGCGGGCTTACTTAGGCGACTGGACAGAGGAGATACGGCGCGTCTTTCTTCCTTCAAAATAGTTGCTTGGGGTTTGTTGCCGCCACTCGTTCGCTCCGCTAGTACGTCTGCATTCTCTGTTGTACTTGCGTGATATCGGGTGGAGGCGCAGCTCGGTCGGTCACACGTAGGCTATTTAACACTCGCGGAGGGACTTTCGCACGTGCACACATGACTGTGTCGGAAATTAAGATGGCTGATTCTCCGCGCGGGAAGAAGGAGCCTTTTCTCCGGTGTGCAGTCGCGCGCGAGGCTGCCTCGAACGATCAGGCAGTGCGCGAGTTCACGCCTGGCAAGACTAGGCGCGCGGAATTCAAACTGGATCTACGCACCCGTTACAGTATATACAAATGAAACATATAAATTAAAAAAATTAGAAAGTCCGATCCGGACTTTCTCTACCGAAAAATTCATGAAAATACCGGTTTATTGTCGAAAAATATCCGTATGAATTCTGTAACGATTAACGATCTAAAAAAATTCATTTGCGTCATCTTTTCTTTAAAAATGTTGTTTGCTGAAAAAGTCTATGTAAGATATTTCCTTCGTTTTCGAGCTAAAATTTAATCAAAATTTTGAATTTAAAGATGAAATTCGTCTCAAATTTTATCAATATGGAAGGAATTTTTATAAATTATAATTTAACAGACAAATAGTTATGTATTTAATATTATATGAAAATTAAATATTTAAAGTAATAAAGCACTTTGATATAAAATAATAGTAACTTGATGTATTCTTTGCTTTTAGACTTGCCGCTGGACTTATCAATGACACTTTTGTCGCAGCATTCATACTACCGCGATTCTGTTTTCCAGACTAACAAGTACAACTTAATTTCATCGGAGTACTTCTTTTCTGAACTTTCATTATCAAATAAGTTTTTGGACTGCAGCATTTTGACAACGATTAAAAGGGGAGAGCGTGTCTTACTGCCTTGTGAGATATGTGAGAAATCTTTTGATCGCCCCTCTTTACTAAAACGTCATATGAGAACACATACGGGTAAATATTGCATCTTTGTAAACCTTCAAATCATTTGAGCTTTAGAAAACTATTTTTAAAATACTTATTTTATTCTTTCTTTATCTTCAATTACACTGTTCGGCTGAACTCAATTTTTAGATCAGCGCATATAGATATTTCTTCATTTATTTTGTATTTTTTTAAATATTGTACTTAAAAAATCTTAGATTAAGCAACATTTTTGGTATTTTAACCATGTAGTAATAATAACCATGCTGTAATATACGTATTTCTTGAACTGGACTTTTTTCACGTTACGATCTATTTACAGTACTGATTCTTATTTGCATGAGTTGATATTCACGTTCATCGAAACTTCCATTCACTCTAGGAAATGTTATATGTCTAGTGTCCTGAGTTCTCTAAGATAATGTAGATATCGGTCTTTTTAAACCAAAAGGACACCGATATACTCAACAGCGTTACAAAAAAAAAAAAAATTATCGCTAGTAGGATAAATCTACTGAATATTTAAAATGTAACTGTCATATGCTAATAGTGTAGTGAAAATGGAAAACCAGTTGCCACCTATCAGACTATCAGGGAAAGTAGCCACACCGCAGTTCTGATGTAAAAGTAGTTCCTGTGTATTAGCCATGTACGACTCGATTTAATTTACGACTTAATTTTTATCATAATCTTGTTTTGTATTATATTATCAGTTAAGAGGTGAAAAGAGCCAACTCGGTAAAGCGCTAAGAAACGAGCTTACTCGGAAAAGCGCTGAGAAACATGTCAACTTAGAAAAACGGTTCCGAATATCATCTCGCGGTACGAAAAAAATATAAAATTTATTTCATGCAATTTTATAATGCATCAGTTTATAAAGACAAACATGTTAGTTTTATATTAAGAGAAACCAAAATATAACGTATTATCATTTAAGAAGGTACAAATCGATTTTTATCTTGTGGTCTAGCTCTTGTTTTCTTCATCCTAGGCTTATACTTGGACTTTTTTTAACGCGAAATTTACAAGTTGCTCTTTATGAATTGACACATTTGTTTAAATAAGTTTTTTCTTTTGTTAATAAAATTTTAATGATTTTTTTGCAACACAGGATGGTTTACAAAACAGGGGTTCTCCATTAAAATTGGACCTCATTATTTTAGCCTTTACAATATTTGAGCCTGACTTTTGGACCTTACATTTTTGGGCCGTATAATTTCTGATTTTACAAATTCGAGCATAATGATATTTATATTTTATAACTTTTTTACCGTTTTGTTTTAGATCTTTTTATTGAACTCATATTTTATGTACAGATCCTGCTTTAGACATTCTACACTTTTGCTATTATTTTACTCAGGGTGAATTATATTTCAAGTACTTATTGTCGGTTATATGTGTATAATTATTTTACAACACATCTTGGACTTGCTGCAGATTATATATTCATATTTAAAATGTCATAATATATCATATTTTTGGTATATGTTTCTTCAGAATTTTCGGATGTATTTTTTGTTTTCTAAATCAAATTTCCAGAAAGATAAATTTTTAGGTTACTGCTTGATGTGACTGTTGATAGTGTTACGCATAATTGATCGTGACTGAAAACTGGAACTGGTAAATACAACTCTACTTTTTTAAAAGTTTGTTTTTGTCCTTATTATGTTTATTGCATATTCTCGTCTGACAGGGAATTTGCATCTTTTCATTTCAAATAAGGTAATTCTTCTTTCTAATACAATTTTTCCACACTTATAATCGCTAATAATTTTCACACTTCTACGGTATTAAATTTCTTACAATTAATTGGGTTCCATTAAATAAACCTTCATGATAAATAATATTGCGTAAAAGTATTACAATAGTATCTTCTCTTAATACAAACAAACAATATTGGTAATGTTTTTTCTAAATCAGTACTATTATCATCATAATATTAATGAATACTGACATATTTTCTTACTTCTTCATCTATTTTTTTTTAAATTTCATTATTAAAAGTCAAAACATCTATATTACTTGCTGATAAAATTACTTTTTTGCGAATGTTTTCACTTTTTATAATCAATCTTACTATCGGCATTTTTGTAGTTATGTCTTTGGTGCCTAATTTGTTTTTGTGAAATTTTTGGTAGTTTATGCACACTTTCAAAGTTGCTATGTATGTCACTTTCTCAAGTATCTTATAGTCCTTTTTTAAAATCATTTTCATCTTACTAACTTCCATATTTTCTTTTACTGTCATATGATGAAATTTTGTCCATATCATACGTTTTTACACAGCTATCAAAAATTTTAGTTATAGTATCTTCTACAAACGATCTAAATTCTTTATATGTAATAACAATAACTTTAAATAAAATTTTTCTCGTTTATTTTTTTATATGTATACTCGTTTTTTCGATTAACATAATAAATTCTGTTTTTTTCTTGCAGTCCACATTTTGTTTTTTTATTAAAAATATAAGCCTTTGATATGTCTGTATCTAATTCTCTTCTGCCTTAAAGGTCGCTTGCATTTAGGCGGTCTTATACGTAGGTAGTAGGGGGACGCTTTTTTGAGACGCCTCTGAAGTTATCTACGCCGCCGGCGGTTGGCCCGGGGATACGCTTTTGTGGGACGTGTTTGGTGTCGGCGGTTGGAATGGGGATACGCTTTTGACAAACGTGTCTGGGTTGGTGAGTACGGGCGGGGCTACGCTTTTGGAAGGTCGGGTGATGAGGAGTAGGAGTGAGAGTGGATGGTAGTGAGACTGGGTGGTGTTGCAAATTTGTGCAAATTTTACAAATTTTTAAAGTTTTCAAAAAAAAGAGAGAGGAGAGAGAAGAGTGTAAGGGGAGTGAGGAGACTAAACTCGAATGTGATCACGCGACCAAACTGACCTCTTATATCGATATCTATTGTTTGGAATCTGTTATTTAAAATAGGTATATAATTTATTGATTTGTTTCTTTTTACCATTGAGCTTCCATAATTGAATTTTTTTGCCTCAATATTGACTATTCGTAGTAAAGGTTTCATGCGTATCCCCGATTATACATGATTCACATATGTTGGAGTATACAAAGAGTTGATGGGGGATGGCCCTTGCGAGGCTCGCTTGATGTTTTCCTACAAAAGTATCTTCTCCTCCTGACAATTTCTTTGCTGAAAAACCATCTTCGATACCAAGTATACGTTGTACAGGTTCGGTAAAAGCAAATCGCTTACAAGGAGTCTCATCATCATTTTGTAGTTTTGCATTTTCTTTTATAACTATAAAACCTCCTTTTCCATCATAAAATAATTTACCACGTTCTTTTTTTCCCTTTAAAATGTAGAGCGAATCATTTATGGCTTCTACAAGACTTTCTATAGAATCAAAAATCCCATGTTGAAAATAATGTTCGCGTTTATCTCCGTATGCTGCAACTAGCAGTGTATCTTGACGACGAAGATGTAGAGTAGTGTGTGGAACATAAATTTCAGATAGACCGACCAACCATCTATCGTATGGCTCCACCTCGTTTGGTAATCGTGGTGAAAAATTTGTTGTAGTGTTGAGCGGATAATACAACATACTATTGTTACTGGGTAACACAATATTAAATTCATTTGGATTCATACTATTATAGATTTTTTAAATCCTTAGCTAAATCCCAAGAATTAAATTTGTCGGAGTAACCAACCCAACTCACGAAAAATGGTTTTTTACTACCCTTTCCTTTTGATTGTAATATTTTATTAATTTTGTATTCTTGTTGCTCTACATGGTTTTTGTGAACGATGCTCAATTCTTCAGGGTAAAAGCAACCTTCTATTTTTTCAGCATCAAAGTCGACGAGTTCGTATATAAACAAATTTTGTCTTTTTTAAACCTTTTATTTCTACTTTTTGTCTTTTTTAAATTTTAAATATTTGTTCATTCCACAATTTTTCGTCTCCCTTTTCAAACACGTTTTTTTCACGACTTATACGTATGTGATGACCACTTTTATATTTAGGTTTGTTACGATAAATCCGTTTGCGCAATGCACGATCTACTAAATTCTTTCTGTCAATATGTGCATTATATATGGTTATAGTAGCTGATGGCATTTTTATAGTGATGTGTATTGTTTTATTATAACCCGTAATAAATTGTTGTAATACGTCAACGTACCGATACTTATTTTTATATGTAAAATATCTATAAATGCGATCTTCCAAAATTCTAATAAACCACTGAACTACAGTCGATTACTACAAGAACGTACAAAAAGCCGTCGTTGTCATTTTTAAAAGAGGTCATTTGCATCAAATCTGCCTTCCAAACTTGATCCCTTTCTTGCACATTGTAATATAAACGTGGAAATTTTCGTCTTATAGTTTTATGTAAGGTGTATGCGTCTTGCTTTGTCAACCACACTTTAATTTTTTCTTCATCTATTTTCTTCTTGTTTATTCGAAGAAGATTTCTTACACCGGTAAATCTTACCTCATTTTCCGGTTCGAAATATTGTTTTTCCATATTTTCCATGTTAAAATTTTATCCAAGAAGTGTTTGATTTATCTTGATATTTGTTCTTAACGGAGTCGGAGAGCTCAAACTTTTTTTTTCCTTTCTTTTTTCCTTGGAAGAATTGGCTACTTTTATAACCGTGTTAGAAAATTCGTAAAGAGAATTATTATTACTTATAATCAGTGGGTAATATCACCCTCATTTTCGTAATTATCCTCCTCAATGCTGGATTGGTGTTTCAAAGAGTGTTTATTACGAGAAAATTATGAATTTGAAAGTTTCCATATTTCGGAGTTTCCAATAAATTCTCATGGTGTTGCGATAGCGTGTAGAATAGCTGCAAATTCTTTTCGACTGGTAGGTTTGCTATTTTTTTTATTTCTACAGACGTCATTCATAAAATCGACTGTATTAGTATTAAGTATTTTTTCACCATCAATGTATACTGCTCCATTTTCCTCCCATCTGATGCGATCACTGTTTGTTTTTAAATGATGCATCAATAATTGTGCCTTCTTTTGATACAGTTTTGGCACACTCTATACAATCATCCGTTGGAAATGGACTGACCGTCGTTATCTTGTTTGAGTGCGCATGTCCTTCGTTTTTCTTCGACGAAAAATAAGTATCTTTGCAGTGTCTTTAAGTAATCTTTTAATTTATTGTGATTATTCACGTACATATTGGAATCCAAAATTTTCTGCAGCTTGTCGTCCAAATGATTCAAGTTATCTCCCGGGGTTTGTGCACTTTGTGATACAAGCGTGGGGCCGCCACGAGATGAGTTCGTCGGATTAACAGATCTGTTATACGATGTCTCGCGCGTAATAGTCCTGAATGATCTACAAATAGCAGTAGCCGAAGGAGAGGGGTGCTCTTACGGGCTTCTAGTTGTGTCTCGAAACTCTCGTGGGAAGATAAAGGCCATTTACAGGGTGCGAGCGATAACCACTCTGGCCCGTACCACCACAGCCACGATTTTCTAAGTAGACAGACAGATATACCGCGAGTCGCCAAATCAGTGGGGTTTCCCTCGTAGAAACGTGACTCCAACAGGCAGTGGGTAGTAGCTAGGAAATCTCGCTAACCTGATGAAGGGTTTCTTGCGAGAGGGATCCTTCAATCCACATGAGAGTGACCTTCCAATCGGACCAACAATAGATACTCTCGGGAGCGGCCATGATACTATGAAGTACAAAACGGAAGGGATAAGGCCCGGTTGGGCGTGACTCGAGACTTGGCGATGAGGAGCTTAGGCAACCACGAGTTACCCTCGCAAACGACAATAAATACTGTGGCCGCGAAGGCTCTCTCCGACGCATCACAGAATCCATGGAGATGCAAAGGGGAAGTACGATACGAACCAACCCACCTGGGGATACAAATGGAGTCAATTTCCTTCAATTGCGTGTAAAGCTCTAGCCATGCTGTTGCGCTTCTTCAGAGACAGGGTCATCCCAATCGAGCCGTAACAGCCAAAGCTGTTGAAGAAAAATTTTCATTCTTATGATTACCGGGGCCTACCAGACAATCGGGTCAAAAATTCGAGATATAACCAAGAGCATACCTCGCTTGGTAACTTTCCTCGTCTCCTCAGCAACGGAGACCTTGAAAGAAGAGGTGTCTAGTAATGGATTCCAGCAGAGCCCGATAGTACTAACACCTTCTGGTCCTCCAATAACTGTTTTACGAGTGCAAAGGCAGGGTGAGCTGGGCTCTGGTAATAAGTCGATTGAGTTAGCGGCCCATTTGCCTCAAGTCATGCCGGCAGAAGGCAAAATAGTGATCAGTTGAAGAAGTCATCCGCGTAACGATTATGTTGTAAAAGAAACACGCCGACTGGGAAGGATTACTTAGCGTCCTCTACTAGGAATGGGACACAGGCAGTGCCGTAAGTGACGGTTTTTAACCGAAAAGTCTGAAGCGGTTGGTTGGTTTTCCATCGCTATACAATTCGCAGCCAGTCCTGATACGCGGGGTCCAGAAGGAACTGCCAAAACATCTTCTCCACGTTGCAGACGAAGGTGACCTTCAAGAAGAATCCCCTAAGGAGCAGGGCGACAATCTCCTCTGGGAGCTTGGACCCAGCATACATAAATTGGTTCAACGAACGTCCGCTAGGATAAGGCTGGGAGGCGTTGATAACGAGGCGGACCTTAAGGATGTCGTTTGCCTTCACGACTGGGTGATGGGGTAAATAATAGAAAGGAAGGATAGAGTTTACCTCAGAATCGTCGATTCGCTCCATGTGATCTAGTTGTAGATAGCAGTCCAAAAACGAACCGTACGCCTTGGCAAGATGAGGCTGTTTGATGAGACGGCGCTCTAAGCGGCGCAGTGACGCCTCCGCCACGCGATGTGAGTGGCCCAAGTCCGGTTCATTATGGCATGACAGATGCACGTCGAATAAGCCTGCCACATTGCGCTAGTCTGTTTACTTGAAGTGTTGGTAACAACTCTCCTCCGCGGGAGAGGATTGTGTGACGAGCGGGACCTCCTCGATTTCCCAGATCCGACTTAAATGGTCTGGAGGCTCCTTGCTTAGGATGACGTGATGCGCCATGATGCTACTGATTGATTCAATAAGCCAATAAGCAGCCATCCCAAGGCGGATTTGAAACCAGGAAGAAGTGATGCAGCATAGAGATCCGCTTCCAGGATACATTCGATACGGCCTGGAATGTGGTATCGAGGATCGGCTAGCTGTAGTCCTTCCAGATGCTTCGACGGTCGAAGTTCTACTCGTTGTCTGGGCAGCATACTCGTTGAGAACAAGAGCAGAAGATTGAAAGTGAAAAGTAGGGTCAAGGGGTGAACCGATGGCGATGGGAACTCGGCTGTGAGCCACGATGGAGGCGGCATCGCCGACACCCGTGATAACAACGTTGTCAGCTTGCTTCGTGAGTCCCAAGGTTTGCACGACAAACTCAGATACAAAGGATACCTCGGCACCAGAATCCAAAAGTGCGTAAACCGTAAGCTTACGTCCCGTCGCAGACATGATGATGTTCGCCCTAGCTAACAGAACTGTCTGTTTGGCAACTCGCCGACAAGGCGCGCTAGACGTTCGTGGCATGGATGTGTAAGCCTGAGCATTGTTCGGAGGAGAGGCGGCAGGGGTTCATATATGCCGTATTCTGGGTCCGTGTGAAGCTTTGTGTGATGCCTTTCATTGCACACGAAGCAGCGTTCTTTGGCGGTGCATTTGTCCACGGCGAGAGTTAGACTGAGGAAATTCGTGCAGAGCGTTTTACATGTGACGGTCTCCCACCGTGGCGTGACTGGACTGTCCGAGAAGGTCCAGCATGCACTGGTGTAATGTTCGGAACCGCAAACAGCACAAGTGGGCTTTCGAGCAGATTTTTCAGACTGCGCATTTGCGAGATGAACGGCCGCCTTCTTGAACTTGGGACTGCTGGCATTCCTCGTCGTACATTGGAGGCTCGGGCCTTTGGAGCCTCCTGACTGGTAGGACTCGGCATTGTCGAAGCTGAGCATATCGAGTGTGCGGATACGATTTTCCAAAAAGGTACGCATTTGTGCAAATGTTGGAAAAGTACCCTCGGCGTGAGGTTTAACCTTTCGCATTCAGTCCATCTTAGAAGAGGCCGGCAGCCGTCCTTCCACGATGTAGACAAAGATATTGTCCCAGTGGGCAACTGGGCACCCGAGGGACTGAAACACGTTTTGGCCCTCCTGCACTGCATTAAGTAATTTATTGAGGTGTGCAGAAAATTCCTTGGAGGCCGTCGGCAGGTTCAGCAGCAACTGTATTTGCACTGAAAAGCGGAGAAATTTGTTGTTATATCGTCGGAAAAGTGTGTCTCAAAAATGCCTTTCAACTTTTCCGCTGCTTTTCCGTCCAAGCAACTGAGCAAACGCTGAAACTTCAGAATGGCAGGTATGTCGGCATCCGTTAGGATCATCGATGTGAATTTTTCTTTAAATGTCTCTCATTCGCCTTGCCATCCTGAAAAGCGGGGTAGTTTCACGCGTCCCAGGGCCGACTGCGTGCTAGGCTGAGCTGTGGTCGCCACGGGTGCTTGAATGGGAGCTGGCGGTATCGAGAGTGCGTTCCTTCTTTCGAAAAGTCACGACTTGGCTGTCAAAGACCTGTAGTAGACGGTCCTTTTCGCAAAAGCTTTGCAAATATTCGTCGAGCAGCTGAAGCCGCGCCTCGAATCCGCAAAAGTGAAATTCGTCATGGCCTTTCTCTTCTGGGAGATGGTGACGAAGTTCGCGATGAGACTAGCCGTCCCCGCTTGCTCGTCAAGGGCTTTCCCGGTTTCCGCCATGCTAGCGATGAGCAGATGTGCCAAATTATCTTGTTAAATTAAGTCAATGTACACTCAAAAACGTAAGTGACGCACGTCGCTGACACCGGTTACGGGATAACTGCGTGTGATAACTTCGTAGTAAAATCCCACACTGCACGAGGCAAAGTGTCGCAGGCACCAGCAGTGTAGCCAGCGAAACCAAAAGATTAGCGGTGTTGCCACTTCGAAGTGAATGGCTGTATGTGGGATCGCGTGACACGGCTTTCCTCTCCCAATTCTCCATCAACACCTCATGCCTAGCGAAGCGAATGAATAGGTGAAGAGGAGAGCAAGATAGAGTGTTCTCCGTTGGCTCGTAGAGACAGACTGGCCCGTGTTATACGATAATCGCACACCACTATAAAAATGCCACCAGCTGCTGTAACCATATATATATACTAGGGGGGGTACCCCTCCTACTCGCTCCGCTCGTCAACCCCCCCAACTTCGACTTAAGACTTAAATAGTCTATTTGTTTTATGCAAAGAGAGG
>JAWWEQ010032338.1:0-22010 GCA_035583055.1 Torymus tubicola
TGCACTCTGTTGAATGCGAATGTAAGAACGCCATTTTTTTCTATTTCGGCCCGAAGATGTCGTTAATATTTCTAAAAGTCGGCTTCTTCTTCTTCTTTTTCTTCTTGTTGACACTGACACCGCTTCTTTTTCTGACAGTTGTTTTTCCCTTTTTTTTTTCTTTTTCTTTTTGTCGGAGATGCGAACTAAGCTGCTTGCCTGCTCAACTGAGGTTTTCGTCTGTGCGCTCGCATCTTATCTGAGATGATGAAAGGCTCGGGTTATATTTTTTCGACTACTTTCCTTTTCAATTTTTTTCCAGACTCTTTGGCTCTAATTTTTACTGCTTCTTTAAAATTGACACCGTTACTTGACACGTCATCCAAAACATTTAATCCTGCACGTATGCTTTCTTTTCCTACGGCTTTCACTCCACTCGATATGTAAGGCAGTATTATCCGAAATAATCCACCCAGCCATGCCTCCACTCCTCGACCTCTTTGAAAAATAGAGCCGGCGAAAACACTTTTAACCCCACCCCGACTTGCTCGTCGTAGTATTGAATATAGTAACTCATATTATATATATTTTTAGCGGTTGCGTTTGAAATATAACGTAACCGTCAACGTTCCATACTCGAATGGTACAGGTTGACCGTGTTGATCTCTTATATCGATCACAATATTGTGGAAATTATGATAAAGTAATGGAATGTAATGTATCGGAGCAAAACGCTGCACATAGTTACAACCAAATTTATAATTGGAATCCGTGACTGAAACTATTCGCAGGAGAGATGCTCAAGTGTCAACGACTATGTATGGTTCACAAATGTCAGTTTAAACTTACATTTGATCTGGGATAGCGCGAGAGAACGAAGTAGGCGAGTACCCGTAATGCTTCTAGTACCATTGTTCGCGGTCGTGAACATCCCCTCGATACCAGAATTTTCAAAACCTAAAATACGACCGATTTTATTATTGAATTCCGCCACATGAAGCACTTCGCAATCGCATTTTCGTTTTATAACGTAATAGCCTTTACGGCTTTTTGCTGGCACCAATTCTGGATGCAGATAAACCTCGTTCGATTTGTTTATCTCGTTAGCTAGCTGTTCGATGTTTGCATCGGAAAAGGAGCAAACGTCTTTCCTCTGCCTCGCGCTACCTCGCGAACATCTATACTCACGGTACCTGCATTGCTCCACTTGAGATGTTCGGGGGCTACTGTTTTCCAATGACGCATCAAGAGAAGCTTAAAGATATCGGCGTAAAACTTGTAAGTAATTTTGACATTTTTCATGAACATCCTTCACTTTTTTCGAGTGAAGAATGTCGAACATTTCAGCGTCTAATCTGGATAAATTGTCTCCGGGAGTCTGTATGGAATTTTGAACCAACGATTCAGAAGCGAATGTGTTCGGGACAGTTGCTTGTATCGCTTCAACAGCAGCAGCAGTTTGCTGTTTTATTTTCAAAAACGCGTTAACGTAGTCCGCAAACAGCCCGCCTTTGCCGCCCTGCTGATTGTATTGTGTTACTTTATATTGCCATATTATGAATATTTCCGTTATTCGATAACCCAACTCGATTGCTTTTTTCAGTTCGTCGGCTACCCAAGTTCCTGTGAATTCGCGCTCGAGTATTTCTTTGTAAGTACAATCTTCTTGTCGAGTCTCCTCGCAATAGGAGTGATAAAGAGCAAAGAGCAACCGACCGTGTTTTTCTATTGGTAAGAGAGGAAGAAACAAATTGCGAGGAGGCAAAATTTTACATTTAACAAGTCCCTCTACTTTTGATAGATCGTTATTTTGACCTCCCGTCAGCGAATCCACTGACTTCCAACGTATATATCCGGATGTCCTAGCGGAAATCGACCTCTTTTACATATATACGGATATAAAGAGCAAATATCCGTATATTTTATTGTTTCTCCTTCTCTTATTGTATATTCCACGGCGATATTTTCCGAACGCCCTCCGTAAAACGCATCTCACGGGTTTAACACCATTTTGCTTATTAACGGGTGATTTTTTAGGTAATATGTGACTTTTTGTCGAACTTCGCACGTGTACTTTCGTACGCCTCATTGTGAGTTCTATTGTAAGCGGTTAACATATCGCGTTTATTTCCAAAATATCGCGGACAGCCATGTGTATAGCAACCTTGAAACTCGAACACTATACCTTTATCCGAAATAGCTATACTGCTGCTGCTGCTGCTGCTCGATGATGACACGTCTGATAGCGGTAAATATCCATCTACCAAGAAGCCTTCGGGTAATCTAAATTCGCGGGAACGGGCTCGCCAATATCGAGAAAAATTTTTCGGAATGCTATACACGCGCGACGTAAAATTTCAACGTCCATACGACAGTATTCAACGATTTCTTCTTTAAAATTAAACACATAGTCACGCTTTTTCTCATCGTACCACTTAAAAAAATCTGCTCTCTCATTGTTACTCATAGAATTTCCCTTTTTACTACTCTCCGTAAAGCTAAAGGTTGCAGGAAGAGCTCTCAATTTCATGTGAAAATAAGTTAAGCTATCTATGAATTTCGTTCGACCATATTGCATACTAGTAATATTTTGCCCGCTTAAAACAATACTCGGTGAAACTTGAGAGGTGCTACATTCCGCCAAATCTTTTAGTATGAATTGTGCATCGAATGCACGGGCGTTGTGCGCGATACATACGATTTGATTGAAAATTGTTTTATCTCTAATACACAATCCAATTAATTGAATAACAGGCTTTTCTCGAAAAACGTGTTCGTGAATACCGCAAGTATTGCACCAAGACGAAACATCATCATTATCAATGCAATCTGAGCACGCTTGCTGTACAACACATAAATTTGGCACGTGTACATTTGAAGTAACGTGTACATTCATTAATAAAATGCCTTTTGTTACAATATTTACACCAAATCATTCCGCAGGTATGTTTGGAACGGTAACAATTTCTGACTTTATTGCATCGGTTGCAAAGTTTTACTACATCCCACAATTTTTTATTTTTTTTTTTTTATAAGATCCATCTTTTAAATGATTACTATAGTATGCCATTCCGAAAAATTTTCGGAATTAAGATATCTTAATTACTATTTACATAAACAACGATAAGAGGGGCCTGCACGGGCGGTGACCTCATGACGTCTTTCCATAGTAGCTTTTATACTACTTTCGTAAATACGTGGTCGAAGCGGTGTATATAATAATAAATTACGCTAGAGAAAATATGATGAAATATAAAATAAATAATAGTTATGAAGTGTAGGATTTTGGACGTTACTAATGGTTTATAACTTTTTGTAACGTTTTTAACAGTTAATAATAGTTATTGAATTATTTAATAACTATTAAATATTTATTAATTATTATTATTAATATAACAATAATTATATATTAGTAATTGATAAATTTATATGAAACAGTTTGAAACTGTTTAAAACTATTAAAAATTGTTTGAAACTTTTACAAACTATTATAATTAGAAAAAATGTGTCCAAAATTCTACATTTTATAACATTAATAGAAAAAAAACTATATTTGTAATACGAATCTTTTTGTATTTTTTTTGGTCTCGATCGAGTCTACAAACACTGTGGTGTTTTGCTGCCTCTGCGTTGGATAACAGACAAGAAACAGTTTTATATTGCCGAATTTCAAGAATATATGACGGCAATTACCGTCAAAATCTATCGTTTCGTTTAAATTATTAAATTAGAAAAAAAATAAAAATAAACCATAATAAATTTTTACAATACTACTGATTTATCATTATTAAACCCAACCCTTACTATTATTTACAATTAATTAATATTATTATTGAAGCTTTACTATTTACTCTATGCTAATTATTGCTACTATTTACCTTTGAATACAAACCCTGACTATGAAAATTACCTTGATCACTGAATTTGAACTCTATTATAGAAATGTACTTGAACATCCGAAATTAACGTGAAAACCGAAATATTACTTAAAAAACGAAATATGACTAACCTGATATTGAAAATGAACTGTGCTTACAATAATTTTTGCTGATAACGATTATAACAGTTTGCAAATAATTACGTTGATTACGTAAATTTCCCATCAGTAATAAAACAATATTGTTATTTATGTATAATTACTTAATATTCGTCGTTTATGATATATAGATACAGTCATCAATATTTATTACAATTGTTTAAAGTAATGAACTAGAAATATAGAGAATTTCTTCCGGCTCTCACTTTGATTACTCATGCAGATATTGAAAATTATCACTATAAAAAAGACACTAATAAACTTTTCTTACTTACGAAACGTTACTTCTATTTATCGTGATGTCAAAAATTAAATGCGATTACAGTTTATACATGTAAAATTTTGAAAAATGACCTAAAATAATAAATTTTTTCTGAATTACGAAACCTCACCCTGATATCGAAAATGAACTTCAATTACTACAGTTTATATTTCTATAAACAATCTTTTTATAATTATTAAATATACATTTTTTTATGTAAGTGAAAACATATTACTTTTTAATACTCGGGACTTTCACCAGATCAGGTGGACAAGAGTAAAAATAAATAAATTTTTAATTCCAATGAATCTCACTGTTTTATTGAAAAAAGTAGCTCACTACGGCCCGATAATAATAATTTATTTCTCACATTAACATATCTGAGCGATAAAAATTCCCATTATTAACAAAGATATACTTTTACCATTCAAAATTGAATTATATCAGTGAACATTTATAGTTAATTCCTATGGAACAATTACCACTACGGAGGTTTATCATTGTTATTGAAACTGTACTATCATTTATATCAATACCTTACTATTTCAAGTGATACTTAACTATTATTCATTTATATCGAAACTTTACTATTCCTATTGAAACCTAACTATTACTTATATCAAAACCTTACTATTTCAATTCCTACTTAACTATTATTTATAACAGGAAGTTCTAGGCCAACAGTCAAGCAACAATTAGCTCTTGAAGATAGGCCCCGTGATTTAGGACAAGAAAGAGTTATAAGATCACGAATACGTTGTCGTACAAGTGAGTTTGATGAGAAAGGTGAATTTTGTCATCAATTTGAGAGAAATGCACTATATCACAGATTACAAAGATTGAGTAGGAATAATAGTATAGAAATAAGTAATAATATCAATGAAAATTATTTGAAAGAAATGAATTATTTATGTAGACATGACAGTCCAAAACATTTTGTAGGTGAGAAGGTATATAATAAAGGTAATTGATTCAATGACTGTTGAGGTCACTGGTCTGTAAAATTAGAAAACATTCCAGATTTTCCAAATAATTTGCATTCGTATTTTGAAAATAATTACTTAAAAAGTAAAGATTGTTTTTAACGTGTTCGCAATTATGATAGTACGTTTTCATTTGCATTGTTTAATGCTAATTTAGTTGATTTTCCTACAATAGGAAGAGCGCCATATTGTTTTAAAATTCAAGGACAAATATATTACCAAATAAAGGAAGCTTTGTACCTGTTCGAGAATGATAGTCAGTAGTATAGCTGAGTTGGAATCCCCCTAGCTTTTGAGGCGGCTGTTGTAATTACGCGGAGGCCGGTAACACAAAAGCGCGGCCGGTATGTGCGGGAGCTAACGCAACAAGCGCGGCCAGTACGCGCGAGAACAGTGAGCTGGAATCCCCCTAGTTTTTGAGGCGGCTACTGTAACCCATCGTCTGCAAGAAATTTCTCGCTATACTACTATACATATATGATTTATTTAAATTTTTTATATTTATCATGTTCGGGAAATGAGTTTGTATTAGATGAATATTTTTGAGAATGTTTTTTCCATTTCGAATCTTCTTTTTTCACCTTTTTGGAATCAAAAAGAGGCGCATAAGCGTTCGAACTTGAGCTCTGACCCATCTCGTATGACGTCGGAGACACGAATGAAAAAGAAAATTGACTCCCAATTCATTGATATTTCTTCCTCGCAATTCTCGTAGAATTTTCTTCAGAAGTTTAACGATATGAAGTGCACATCTGGTTTGTAAGCACCCTCATGATTTGGGTAAACTGTCACAAGTTTGATCTTGTCCAGTGACATCGCGAACGTAGAATCTGAAACGCTCGAGCCATTTTTTCTTTATGGAGCCCATAACGAGTACTTGAGTAGCATCGTGCAAACATTCTTGAAGAACATGCACGATGTCGATGTACGCACGGTCACCTGATTTCCAAGAAAGACCGTGATAGAACTGCTTTAACTAAGTATTTTCTCCCTTGTACTTATCGGTGAGCCGTTTCCAAGGAAAAGGTGCTTTGAATAAAAAGACTAGAGGAACGTCGTCTTTCTCCATTGAAACTATAGCTAACTCTTTCAAAACATAATCATTACCAGACTCTTTAAAGCCCTGCATATCAACAATGTACTTCATTTTACATGAGCTTCTTCACGTCACCACTGACGGGACTATACTGAACGATGCGATCGTGTAAAATTAAACAATATGCGGAGGTTCCAGCTGGAAAATTATTTCTCGATTCAAATTCTAAACGCACGTCCACGGGAGCGTTTTTCAAAGATTCGTTTTATTTTGAACACTCGATTACTATCAGAGGTAAGTATTTCATAAAATCTACTTTATTCAAGAGAGGTTCAGGATTTTTTTCATAGTACGCACTCTGAAAATTTGCATACATATCATACAATAAAGCATACTGGTTACGATCTCTATCTAAATTTAAATTTCCATACGGATAATATTGGCAATTAAGGAATAATTTTACATTACTTAAGTTACAATGATCGAACTGACTTGCATTTACCTGCCTCTGAGATTTTCTATTCGTTTGAAAAACAAGAATAATGAAGCGTGGTTTCTCCAATTGATTGGATGTTTTAACAATCCAAACGTGTTTCGGAGAAGATGGAAGGAGCGGATATTCATAGAATTCCCAGTATTCCCTTATCGGAAATAAACACGCACGGCATCAACCACTCTATCTTCGTTAGCTCAATTTTAAATTATTCATAAATATTGTCTGCTCCTGCTGTCTGTATGGTGGCATTGATATTATTTCTGGACCTTGTGAGAATGAGCTCGTGTTTTACATTTACTAAAATTTTCCTATAATCTTCTGCAAATCCGAGAACCATACAGAGAGGTATAGACAAGTCGAAATAACGAACATCGTTAGTGAGTTTTTGTGTTTCGTCTACGCCGAGCCAACCAGCGTTTTCTATGACCAATTTTTTACTTGGATTGAGCGAAACCCATCCTTTCATGAGAGTAGTCAATCCTACATTTTTACATTTATCAATTTCGATGGCATTTATCTCATATCTGATTTCTTCAAACATATGAAACAAGGCGTTGTTGACTAATAGAGTACGTTGGAGTGGTGTACCATCTGGTTTAACTAACTTACCGCATACATGTAGTGAATGGTAAAAGACACAAATCTTGATGTTGAATGGCGATACGAATTTCATCGCTGTTTCCAAAGACTGATGTGGTGTAGGGCTGATGTGCGTGAAGTTCATAGTGAGCCACTGACTCATCAAATGTTACAGGTGACTGAATATTTAGAATTTCTTCCATCTTTTTGTAAGCGGCAGAAAAAAATGTAATTTATTTTCCACCAGCGACGACTCTTATATCGAGGCTTCTCAGGAACTGAATGTTTTGCTGTGTTAGAGCTTTGCTTTCTTGTTGACGGCTGATGGGTTATCGACACGTTAAATTCTTCATATAGCCCTTACCGACTTTGCTGTTGTACACGATCCCCATTATACTTGCTTAATATGAAGTCTAATTGTAATTGTTTCTCCTCGAAAATTAACTAAGCGTCCGTCTTGATCAATTATACGTACTTGCAAATGATCAATGCTTTTTACTGCGGTGGAACTGCGGGAAAGAATTCGTGTATTGTATGAACTCTATGCCCGTTTATATAGGCACCTGACGTCATATCTCAACTCGTAAAGCGTTGATTTTAAGAATAACTACCGGTAGATCTGAGCTATGGGTAATGTTTGCTTGTAGTAAACGTTGAGTGAAACCTAAGAACTGACCGATAGAATCTCGAGGACGAAATTCAATAGACTTACTAGACTTTATTATACTGCGAAGTATTATTATTTGGTTTTAAACTGATTGAAATACCTTTGGGTGCTATCGTTTCACGAAGAAAATTTTCTATATCCTCTATCTCGTAGCTACCAGTCGATAAATATATTTCTTTCTCACCGATGTAAAACTTATTATTATCAATATGGATGTTGGAAATAGAGTTAGTACTTTTTATTTGGTGAACGTTCATTAGGAGGAAAATACTGCACTTCTAGCACTGATGAATTGCCTGAAAGGCTCAATGTTAATGAGTTCTCCATGACTGTTCAACACAGAATGATTCAAGTATCATGATGTTAGCCTTTATATACCATGACCGAGCTTATTACGCAAAAACTTGAGACAGAGGTGACCACAGTTGAAACTATTGTAATCTTGATATCTCTCATGATTCTATTTAACTTCACTTACTCGTAGATAAAGCATGAAATCAATAGGAGGTTCAAGATCTCCAAAGCTGTCAAAGTAAACTACATTATCTCCACGTTTTCGATATGCAACCCAATGCGTTCCAGGTCCATCTTTATCATCTAAATTTACAATATAAATATGCTGATTCATTATGATGAGGCCCGCTAGCAGGTAAGGCATTTCGTATAAAGACTCCACGAAAATATGAAATTTTGAGAATCTGAGCATACTTGATAATATCGAGATCTGTAAGAGCCCTTCGCGGTAATCTTATTTCATGGTTCTTTGTTCTTTTCTTCAAATTGAGTGTTTTTCTACTACCACATATACGAAGACCTGCCCCGATTTTATCCGGTTTCAGAAAAAGGCCCTTTCCCAATGCTATTTCTTCCATTTTCATGTTATGTCTCTGATTCTCTTCTAATTGCTTCTTAGCTGCATTCGCATCATTGACCGTTTTTGTTATACTCGCAGCACCACCAGCCACCGCACCAACAGCACTCAATCCAGCGAATATTGGTACAAGAAATGGTAGGAACCCACCTACTTTTGACGGTACTGGTAAAACACGTGGAATGATAATGTTACGTTTTCCACCAGCTTTCTTGACAGCAGAACGAGCACCTTTCAAAGCAGAGAGAATTGCCTTACGAGCAGAGTTACTTTTAACCATGGATTTTGAAGCAGCTTTTATTATTTTGTTTAGCCTCGTTAACGGCTTGCTCTTTCTCTTTACACCCATTCCCAATTTCGATTTAGCTTTCATGATATTTGTGATAGCGTAAGCAGCTACTTTCTCATCAATGCTTGAATTTTTGCCTTAACTCTCTTCCACGCTTTATCTGCTAAAACTCTATCCGCGACGTGCCTCGCCTTTATGTTTTCACGGTTCTGTGAATAACTTATATCGTATACTTTACAAGCTTTATCTAGCAGACTGACTCCTTGATCACCACGAGCTAAACGTTTTGTCAACTTAGTACCTGGTCCACAATATTGATATCCTGGTAAATGAACTTCTATTGGAAGACTATTGATTAATTTATTAATTAAACCTCGACTTCTTCGTTTGTATATGATCATCACTCTACAAAGGTTCGATCAACAATGAATCCGCAGGTATAAATGGTCCTATTTATAGGCAAATGGTCAGTCGGGATTGAGAACTTGTAGTGTACACATGAATTTCAAGGAACAGTCACTTCAGCTTCCGATATTGAATTTCGACAATATCGTTGAGCAAGAAAAGAAGATAAAATGACATGGAAACTTACTTCCAAGCAGCATTAGAGCTGTATTTTGTGGACCGTCAAATTGTGAAAAAACTAATAGTTTGCTTGCACTTATTACACATCCCAATGGTGTAAGATTTGAAAATATTTATACGTATTCAAAGTCCTTGAATCAACCAAAATATAAATTTCTCGAGAAACTCAGAACCGCTGGAGAGTATAAAGTATTTCCCCTACAGTGAACATGATGAAGTTATAGCTCCTGAAAATGCTCTTTCAAATTCAATTATTATATTTGACGACATAGCTTGTGAAAAACAAAACCATGTTAAAGCATTATTCTGCATGGGTAGACACAAAAATGTAGAGTGTTTTTATCTTTGCGAATCATATGCTCACATTCCCAAACATCTTGTCAGGGATAATCTAAATCTTTTAGTAATTTTTCGACAAGATGATAAAAATTTAAAACACTTATATGAAGATCATGTTAATTCTGATATGACTTATGCACAATTTAAAGATTTGTGTGTTAAATGCTGGAGAGATGATAAATATGCATTTCTGATGACTGATAAGAATAGTTCAATCAATGGGGGAAGATATCGTAAGGGCTTCGATTGCTTTGCTATAAATATGGGAGACACTGAACCGTTCATTCACAGTCTATAACCGTACATTGAAGCGGTAACATGGCGGAATTTCGTGAAAAGAAGGATGTATTCCATGAGCTTGTAAAAGCTCGCAATGCAATTAAACGTAAATATAATCTGTTAAAATATGGAAAAGATACTTTTGAAAAAACAATGGAAGATACTTTCAAGCAATTGTTGACCCTCTTCAGAAACTTGTTGAATCATCACAAAACTATATTAAAAAAAATGAATCTGTTACGAATCAGGATTTAAATAATACTCTAGATAATAGACATGTTATGAATAAAAAAAGAAAATTTGAGAATACTCTAGGTGATGATACTTTCGAAGATAACCCACTTGATTTTAATAATTATACTTTAAAAAATAATACCGTTGAAAAACTTAAATTTGATACTACATTTGAATCAGCAGCCAGTAAAATCGAAGATGATTCATTAGATAATAAATACATACGAATGCTCAGTCAGAAAAATAACAAACATATTGATGAAATTTATGGAGCTCGTAAAGAACAAGGACAAATGATGATTGGTAATACACCAATACATTTCAATAGTGATTATATTGTTGTAGAAGATGAAAAGTATCCAAAAACTCGAGGGCTTTACTAATGCTCACAAAAAGAGACATAGAGGTGATGAATCTACTCGTAAACACAACAGTAAGAAATTTGATGAAATCATTCAGCCTCTTTTCTTCGATACTTCTAATAAGCGTGAGAAGACTCCTGGCAAAAAGACTTGTTTTGGTGTCTTACCCAGATATAAAATTGCACGAAAAAATTCAACACTAGATTATGTGTACTGGGATGATGCTAATGAACTTGTGGATCGTCTTCGTTTATTAATAACTGAAAGATCGGCAGGAAATCAGAGTCACACCAATGAACTCCACTCTATCATCGAAGAGCTTCGTGAGGCAGGCTATATATACTAAGGCATAGTTAGTACAATATTCAGTATCAGGATGAGTGTCGACATTTTCGGACGAAATCTAAAACAAAGAGAGGGCATAAGAGGTCCTCCAGGAGTGGGATGTAATATAATGTAGGAGCATCAAATGATCCACATGATGTAGTTAATGTGCAGTCGTTACAGTGCATAGTGGATGGAGAAGTTGAGAAAGTCATGAATGTTATACATGGATTGAGAAATGATTTTAATCATTTAGACGAAATAGTAGAAGCTCATCGAGATGAATTAGATAAAAAAATTGCTAATCTTGAGAGGGAAATTGAGAGTATAAAAGTGATGGTACTTCAGTTGTCACATAATAGTAATACGCTGGATACCAAAGAGTCATCATTGAAACATCATGGATCATCATAAGAAAGTAGTAGCAGAAGAGTTGCATAAACCTGCTCGAAGAAACTATAAACGTCACAAGTTTGATATGCGAGGTATAGATAAAACTTGGCAAGCTGATTTAGTTGAAATGCAGCCTTATACTCGAGAAAACAAAGACTACAGATATATGCTCACTGTGATAGATGTATTTTCAAAGTACGCTTGGGCTGTACCGGTCAAGCGTAAATGCGCAGACAACGTTACAGCAGCTATGAAATTAGTTTTGTCTCAAGGCCGAATTCCAAAGAATTTATAGACGGACAGAGGTAAAGAATTCTAAAACTCAAGCGTTCAAAATTTGATGAAGCAGTACAAAATTAACCTGTACTCCACATACAGCAACTTAAAAGCATCTATTTGTGAGAAATTCAATCGAACGCTGAAAAACAAGATGTGGATTCAATTCAGTTTGCGTGAGAATTTTAAATGGTTTGACATCTTACCTGATTTAATTACTAATTACAACAATAGAAAACATAGAACAATACATATGAAACCAAAAGATGTTACAAAAGCCAATGAAAAGCAGGTTCTAAAATAATATTCCAGCAAGTCTCAACCTGTAAAGAAGCAAAAATTGAAAGTCAATGATAGAGTACGTGTAAGCAGAGTAAAGCAAGTTTTCGAGAAACGAGACACACCTAATTGGTCGACTGACATATTAACAATAGATAAAGTATGAAAAACAAATCCTGTTACTTACCATTTAAAAGATTATCAAAATTATCCGGTTTCAGGTTGCTTCTACGAACAAGAACTTTTAAAAGTAAAATATCCAGATGTTTATCTTGTAGAAAAAGTGATCAAGAAACGTGGCAATCAAGTTTACGTAAAGTGGCTTGGTTTCGACAGTTCTCACAACAGTTGGATTAATAAGAAAGATATATAATTTGTTTAGTAATAATTAAATAAAGAGAAAATTCAAAATTTCGTTCACCCTGATACAATAAAAATAATTTGTACTTATTTGCTCTCTCGGCAAGTTCATCCAACAAATTCGTATTCTCCTCGAGAGCCTTCGAAACTCGATTGGGAAGGAAGAGTTTGAACTCTCCGTCGATAACTACAACCGCCTTCAATCCATACTTAGTGCTGACCTGCTTGATCTCTGTCACTATATATGACTGACCTTCTCTAGATCGGACAGATTCTTCTTTGGCAGACTTAAGCAGATTCGATTTAACATGGTAAAGTCCATTCTCAAACAAAGAGAGAGAATATTAATTATTTTTCAAAGAATATTACAAGTTAATAAGTTAAATACTTACCTTTAAAGTGTTTGAGTTGTTCAAAATCTAAGTCTCTTGCTGAGAGGTTCTCCGTTGTCTGGCTCGTCGAGCGAACGAATGTGATGACTGTCGTGCTTGTGCTGCTTATGTAAGCCTCCGGTGGCTATCCTCTCACCATTATGCTCTCTCATGATTGGTCCTTCCATTTCCATATCTTCTTTCCCCTCCTCCTGCAGTAAAACTTCTAGAAAGAGCAGGTCCTCGTTGTCGAGTATATCGTAGTGACCCCATGGTAGTGTATCCGTACTATTTTCCAGGATATAGCGTTTATCGTCGTGTGAACTTAAGGCTATCTTCTTTTCTTTCTCCGATTGGACGATGTGTTTTATAGAACGTATAGTATTCTGTTCACAACTTACCGTAGTCTTATTGAAGAAACATTCATGATAGTCTTCGAAGGTAATCTTCGTTTTTACCACCACTGATTTAACACCTTTCGCCTTCTTTATGGGTTGATTATTCTGGATCAGTACGCTATACATTTTGCTGCGCAGTCCAATAAATTCTGTTATAATTTTACCATTACATTCATCTTTCATGAGTCGAATAACCTTCTTGTTGCGTTGAGGTAGTCCAAATTGATTGTTTTCAGGATAGTCCGATGTATCAAACCTCTCGATATCTTGCTTCATTATCTCATAAATATTCACTCCTCGAATTTCATATATGAGACTATCTGTATCGGTGTAGAAAAGTTTACTCTTGTCACCAACTTTCTGTCTCATATAGGGATAATGAAAGTCATAGATGAGAGTTTTAGAAATATCGAGAACAGACAGACTAACATAGATAGGCTTCTTAATCGTGATCTTAGTCCGGGCGAGCTGTATGGCAACTAAATCTTCGGCAAAGATGGAGCAACTATGAAAATTTGGTTTAGCAATCAATGATTCTGCAGCGTAACGAAACTTCCACTTGTTAATGAGTTTAACATCAACTCTTTTTCGCTCGTTTTCCATAGCCTTACCATACACATGAGCTCATGTTCAAGAGCTTTTTTTAAGGCACGATATTGAATAATTTACCTCTCTTTATTGTATAAGGTAGTGAGGAGCTTCTTCTGTCGAGAACCAGAAGGTGCTGGATGAACTGTAGACAGAGGCAGATCCTTGTGAGCATCATGGAGGTCCTTAGGGTATTCAAGGTCTACTTCAAGAATATAACCACTGTGATGGTCGTCTGGAACATTAAAGAAATCTGGCACGTTAACGTTGTCCACCCAAGAGTAGTTTCCATGTGGCAGATATTGTGTCATGGCCCATCCATATAAATTATTTGGATCATAATACATTAAATATTTTTCCTCTTCATCAGGGTCTCCATAAATTTATTGTTTGCCTTAGCATAACGATTTGAACACTGACTAACACCACCTCTTATACCTCTCTCAATAAACATTAGCATATGTATGTCTGTTAGTAATTCCAACGTAACTCCAGTACACTTCAGCATAGCATCCCACGTAAGACCAGGAGTGGTGTAGTAATGGGCCGGATCCAAACCATATGCCTCAATATAAGTTGATCGAAAATTTTCGAAGACATCGGCCAAGAGGAGAACATCTGTTTTTAAATACAAGGCAGAGTACTCACCGAATGTTTTAATATTAAATGTATTCCAAACATTTGGAGCGTGAATATAATCAGCCTCACTAATGGGAAACTCGTTTAACTTATTAAAAAAGTCATCTTTGCATGGTAATTGACATGTTTTTAATTTTTTAAGAGAACTTACATAATCATATGGAAATACTCCCTTTCTCGTTAGCAGCTTAATTTGTTCCGTTGTGTAGCCATCGTTAGTCTGAAACACCGTGCTCGTAAACATTTTGTTATCCAAATATGATGCAAGTTTTTACAAAGAAGATGCCATGAATCTGAAGGAGTCGATAAATCTAAAACTTATATTATGCTTTTTGATATGTTTAGTGAATGATATGTATCGTTTTTTATTCTCCGCTATCAGTTGTATCCGTCCTTTGAAATTGGCAGCAGAGACGATTTCTTTGACGATAAAGTGAGAGTCGTACCCTGTGAGGTTATGAAACACCACTGGTATAAAGTAGACATCCTTAAAGTTTATGTTACATCCTTCGTGAGCAGCTCCTCTGTACCTAAAAAATGAATAAATAATTAAAACTATTTTTGATAAATTATAATAAATACATATAAATTAATACTTACTTTCCAGTAATACGACAGTGGTGTCTCACCTTCGTATCAGTAATAGGGAAATACATTTTACAAATGTGACAGGTCTTTGCTACTAAAAATCCTTGCTCTTCTTCATGAGTGAGGTTCATTGGTACAGGTACACTATATCTTTCATTTAATTCATTAACTAATTCTTGTAGATTCTCAATGAACCACTCAGCTGGTCTTTTGAATCCAGTTTCTTCTTCTCTATAGCTTCGATAATATAAGCGTTTATTATCAAAGCTACATTGTAAATAATAACCTATACTATAGGTTTCATGTTGTTGGAAGACACGAGCATCCTTTTCGTCTTGTATGGGCTTTAGAAGACACTCGAAATCAGCGTAAATGATGAAAGTAGTAACATGACATGGGTAAACCTTCTACTTACTACCATATTTTTTCAGAATGTATACATTGATGGAGATCTTATTTTGTTTTTCAAACTTATGTATCTGTTTTAATGTTACGGGAAATGTTATTCCATGAAAATTAAGCTCACCTTCAAATTTTTTGTACAAACTCAAGCGCTCAGTGTTACATTCTTACATGCTCTCTTGTTGTTGATTTCGTCTGGTAATGGGATCTAGAAACTCCCTTTCATCGGATTTAACTTATTGATATTCACAACAAGACTTAGAATTTGGCGTAAACCCCATCCAGAACCCTTTTCTTGAAACTCTTCCATTTCACATTGTATAGCTTGCCTCACGTGTTGATTAAACCGCTTTTTCAAGTCTGTTGTCTCATAAATTGAAGCACTTTCAGTATTAAATATTTAACACTGAACTTAACTTTATCACTCACCGAATCACTCTTTTGAATTATATACTCTTCCGTACGTTCTGTGTTAACCTTCAGTGCCATATGTTTCTTGAGAGCTACTTCAATTTTTATTTCAAAGAGAGTTTCAGCATCGTTGAGAAATGAGATGATGTCCAAGTGACCTAGATTACTTATGACGCCTGATTTTATACGTCTCACGAATGCTGATGGCATCTCGTCCCATTTCACAGTCTCTCCTTTATCGTTTTCTTGCATACTTGGCGATGTTGGTTATCTCAACTCACCACCTGTCTTCAATAAAGTTTATAATTTATTTTGAATAATAAGCAGATGTGTCATTGTCGTTTGACAATTTTGCTTTTTAGCTCTCGATAATATTGCAGAAGCAATAAACTTCTTCAAATGTTTGAGAGCCTTACTATTCAAATCAATTCAACGTTTTATATCACTAGATTCAACGTTTCTCTCACTCACATGTTCTAATGACTTTCGCAGCAATTTAACTATATTACCGTAATACTCAAAAGTCGACATCCTCACTTTGGTAGCGGGCTGTTCCAATTTTCTGCCGATGATAGATACTTCTCTGTCGATGTCTCTCAGTGAAATGATTTATCCTATGATTGCAGCCTCCTTTTATTTCAATCCTGAGGATGATGGTGGTCGTGGTGGAGTATTTCAAGAAGTTTCAGCTGCGAAGGAGAAATTTCCAGAAGCTTGCAGACTAGGTAAAAAAGAGAATGTTCGGAGCCCCAACTATCGCTCCGACCTGTGAGGTACATCCACCGAAAATCTAGAAAATTTTCCTCTTCATTGTTTTCTCTCTCTTTTATTTTTACGTTTTTCTTTTTTCATCAACTCTGTAATCTTATTATTCAAAATAATAATATTCATTACGATTTTCAATATTATTGTCACCCCAAAGGGCATGCTGTTTACTATACCCGCGTGGATGTTCCAGTAGCTATTTACGTAGAGCCATAACCTCTCTCACTGCACATGCGGGATTGTTATGATTTTTATGTATTGGGCAGGACACAATTATCTTTTGAAAAATATCCGTCAAGACCTCCGGGCGTTGCCATTGGTCTCCCAAATCAGAGATGAATCTATAAATCATATTTAAAATAGGAAAAATTAATATTTTTTAAGATTTTTACAAATTACTTACTTAAAGGGAAAAAATAACTTGAACTACTCATAATTAATCATTCCATGAACATAAATGATTTTCGCATCCGCTAATATGCTATTCTTTATTATAAGAAACATGTCATTGAATGGAATGCATCCTTCATTCTATGGTATTCCATGAACCTCTTTTTCACACCTATCCACGATTGTCTGCTCCGTTTTCGTTAAATGATAAGGAGGTTTGAAGTAAAGAATTATGGGTCTGGAATGTTCATCGACTTTCAGAATAGCTATCTCCTTGGGGATAAATATCTTATTCTGTGATGGATTATCACATAAATATCCCTGAAGACTAACCACAACTTCCATGCTTAATCTTGGAGTTGAAGACAAGTGAATATGGTTGAGCTGACAGTACGTCTCCTTTTAGAACCCTCCTTAAGGTCGAGAAGATTCGAAGAGAAATAGAGAGAGTGGGGGCGAGCCAATCTTCCAGAGAAAATTGCACTACAGAAGACTGCGATCCCAAGCTTTCTGCTCACTCAACGTCGATCAGCAAAGCTCCACCCTCAGTTAACAACTTCCAGATGAGCAGCAGCAACAAGGCCCGGACAGCATTTCTATCATCCAGCAGCAAGTCTTGAATACGTCCGTCGTTAGCAGCAAGTCCTGGTACACGGCTCTCAGCATGAGATGATGAATGAGACCGAGCGGGTACGGCGTCTCCTCTTATAGGCTTCCCCGACCTCGAGAATTTTCGGAGAGGGGAGACAAAGAAGCTGCAGAGACGGAAGGGGTTGAAATTTGAGGGTATAAAAGACGAGTCATCAACAATAGCGGCACATTCGTCGAGCGCTCCACTTCGAGTACACTACAAGAACAAGAGCTATAGAAATGGAGTACATTGTAGACGTTCAGGGATTCAGGAGATCGTCCAACTTATTCGTTGTGACGGAGCTAGCCATCCTCGAGCTCTCACAAAACTCTATCCCATGTCAGTGGAAAAAACTTCTAGATGAAGAAAAGAGGGTAAACGAATGGCTCACAAAAAATTATCATGGAATGGTGTGGGAGTCTGACATGTTTCCATATAAATGGGTTATTAGTATATTGCAAGGCATGCTAAAAAATGCTACGAAAATTCATGTAAAAGAATTTGAGAAAAAACGATGGATTGAGGAAATGATTCTCACAAAGTAAGTATTAGAAAGTAAGTATTTTACATAATTCACATTAATTACATTTTTAAAATATTTGTTCGTAGGCTAGTAAATAATATCGAGGATTTCTATTGCCCGGCGCTAAAAAAAATCCATAAAGAGGAAAAAATAAGATATCCATACCATCCGCATTGCTCAAAACCAAACTGTGCTGTAAAGAATGCAGACGCTCTTAGATGGTGGCTACTGGAAAATGTATACACTCATAATGACTCCCCTAACATGTCCTGGGAAGATAAAGATGTGTGCAGTTGTACTGATAGACATTACTCGAGAGTTATTCCATTTCCACGCATGGACTTTACTTCCGAATTACTGCATTCTATGTACTCAACCCATAGTTTCTAATAGTTTTATATTTGTAATTTATTTTGTAATTTATTTATTTTATAAATAATAAATTAAGCAAAAGAGGAAAATAGAGGAGAGAAAAATGAAATAATTTTTCATTATTAGTTTTAAATGTGTGGATGTTCCTCATAGGTGAGAGCGGCGGATGGGGCTCTCACTATTTTCTCTCTTTTTATTTTTAATCAATATTTAAAAAATAAAAAAGAAAAGAAATACGCAAGCATACAAACCATAATATAACACACAGGCACGCACGCACGCACGCACGCACACACACACGCACACACACACTCACCCACCTGTAAAAAAAAAGTAAAATGGAAGAGAAAGTATTGTCGGCTAAGATCACCCTCACCCCCATGACAGTTATAGAGAGCCAGGAAGACACACAAGACCCCCAGCCATTAATGGGTAAACGGGAAGAAGGAAAAGGAGCCCAGATGCCCGAGGAACCCTGGCAAACGGTGGGAAAGAGGAAGAGGCCTACGAAAGAGGAGAAGAAGAAGAAAAACCCCACTCACAAATCGCGTAAAAAGAAAACGCTGCCGAAGGCACTCTTTCTCAATGCCAAAAATGAGGCTACCTACGCAGATATCTTATCGTAAGTTAAAGCGGGTTTGCATGAGGATGAGTGAGAGGAATACATCGACAAGATCAGGAGGACGAATAATGACCAGTTGTTAATAGTCCTTAACAGAAGAGATGGACACAAGATGGAAGCTCTCCAAACAAAAGTGACAAGGATACTGGGAAATGTGGCAGAGGTAACAGGAAAATTTCACAAGGTGGAACTCTCAATAAGAGACATTGAGGCGACAACCACGAAAGAAGAAAAAGCAGCCCTGCAGAAAATAACAGGCAACGAGTTCACGGTAACGTACGACGCCATAAGAGCACTGCGGCCGACCTACAGGGAGACCAAAATTGCCTGAATTAAACTGCCAGAAGAGGTGGCCCGCAAAGCCATGGGAGATCGGGGTAAAATCCAAATTGGACTAGTGAACTGTCCCATCAAAGAAGTGACCAGATCGCAGAAATGCTTCAAGTGCTGGAACACGGGACACATTGCCAGCAAGTGCCCGCGTGAGGTCGATAGATCTGATCTCTGCCTTAAATGCGGGCAGGCGGATCACAAAATTGCCGATTGCTAAAAGGACCCGCACTACCCCTATATGCTGAAATGGATAAAGACCACTGCCACATAGTAGGAAGTTACAAATGCGCTCTCTCCCACGAGAGGAATAAGAGCAAACCCGTCAGAAGTAAATGAGAGTGTTACAGCATAACATAAACCACTGTGGGCGGCGCACGATCTGCTGATCCAAACGGTCAGAGAGATGAAGATAGATGTAGCTATTGTCGCTGGTCCTTACACAAGACTGAACTCGCAGACGCCACAGGGACGGCTGTCATCTGGTCCTGCAATAACCGGTCGTTCGAAGATCAGCCGGACCCCAAGCACAAAGGCTTTGTGAGGGCAAAGCTCGGAAAAGTGAACTTCTACAGTGTCTATGCTCCTCCCAGCCTGGACATCAACGAGTTCACGAACTTACTTGACAGACTGGTCAAGGATGCCAAGGAACACTCCCCCTGCGCTATAGCGGGAGATTTCAACGCCTGGGAAACGAGCTCCTGCAGGCAATGTCATGCCAGAACATGACCCTTTTGGACACCGGGACCCAGCCCACCTTCGAGAGGGACACTCGAAGCTCGATAGTCGATCTGACTCTAGTCAGCCCTCGCCTGGAAAGAAGAGGGAACGACTGGCCGGTGCATGATTTCCTCAACGCGAGTGACCATCGGCTTATCAGCCGGGCAGTGCTGAAGGTACAAGACAAAAAGAGACTTCCTCTTAAAAGGATAAATTTCAGAGGATGGAATGCGAATAAATTCGACACGGAAGTATCCCAAGAAGCATTTAACAGAGAACCTGTTGCCGCCAACAGTGCACGAGAGCAGGCAGAAGAAGTAATGCGCAGAGTTGTCGCGGCTTGCGATGCCACAATGACAGGGAAGCGCCCAAACAACAAACTCCCACTAGTGTATTGGTGAAATAGCGATATTGCTAAGAGCCGTCAGGACAGCATTCGAGCAAGAAGCGCAAAACTCACAAAGTAGCGCGACTCAAACTGGTTAAGGCAATCAAAAGCAGCAAGACACAATGCTGACAGGAGTTAAAGGAAGAGGTAGAGTGCGATCCATGGGACAGACCCTACAATGTTGTGATGAAAAGGGTGAAACCTCAGGCTCTGATCGCACCCACCAGCCCAGTCTTGCTAAGAAAGATAGTTACAAATCTTTTTCCGCAACAACCAGAGCTGCAGATCGGGGATCTGAACACAGGAGAGTCGATCCCACCGATCGCGCTAGAGGAGCTAAAGATTGCGGGAGCAAGACTGGGAAACAAGAAGGCCCCAGGACATCGCGGTATCCCAAACATTGCCCTGAAAAGGGCAATAAAGATAGCACCGGATATGTTTCCCCACATGTATAACAGGTGCCTGCAAGAAGGTTACTTTCCTTGAAAAGTGGAAGCTGCAGAGGATTGTTCTCCTCCCGAAAGGAAAAAAGCCGTCGAACGAACCATCATCATACCGTCCTCTCTGCATGCTCGACTCAGCAGGTAAAATCCTCGAAAGAATCATTCACACAAGAATGGAAGTGATAGCTGAAATACACCTCTCGGACAGATAGTATGGATTTCGCAAAGGAAGGTCAACTACCCATGCTATTAATCTAGTAGTGAACACCACAAAGGACGTAATCCCAGGGGACAGATGGGAAAAAGGTGTACACAGTAAAAATGATATATAAAATTCAGATCAATATTTAATATTATTTAAATAAAATTAAAAAAATTAAATAAAATAAAACTTACGTCCTCGAGTTCCTCGCAAAAAGATTCAAAAAATGATTTTGCTGTAAGAGGAGGAGGCACAACATTGGCGGATGTCATTCCACATAATTCCTCCAACCATCCCTCCACATCGTCGTTGTCGAGCGCTGACAGCCGCGGTGATGATGGTGATGGTTGCGACCATGCCACTGTCCTGTTCTCCATAATCCAGCGCTGTATTTCCTCTTCGTCGTCGTCGTCCGATGCCTGCACCTCTGCAAGAGATACACGAGGCGGCGCACGGTGCGTTGACGCGTATTAAATCGGCTCCGATATTTTCATGAATTATACATAGCTTTTCCATGGTTATTAAGCGGGCATAGTGTTACCTTACAAAATCTAAAATTGTGAATCAGTGTATGTGTAAGATAGTATGATCCAGTCGT
>JAWWEQ010032359.1:0-22000 GCA_035583055.1 Torymus tubicola
GCCATTGATTAGCTAGTTTTACTAGCCATTTTCTAACTTCTTGGCCATTTCGTATAGACGAATTTCTACTAGGGTACATCAGCTGTAAAATACCATCTTTTCGATTGTAATTCATGAGTAATATAATACATTCAGGAATTCGAAATTCGCTTAATTTATAGAATCAGAACAAACATCACAGAATTAAAAGTCTTGTTTTTTTACGTGTCATTCGATATTCTTTCAATAATTTTACCTGTTCTTTATAATTTTAATTCTTTTCTTAATTTTTTATATAATATTAAAAATTTGTAGACTGTTTTACTAGATATTTTAGTTTCTATTCTCACTATATTATTTATTAAGATGGTGACTATACCTCACACCATATTTTAAAAATAGGAAAAGACAGATTCTGGCTAGAAAAAAATAATTTTTGCTCACTATGATATAAGATCACTGTTTTATTGCACAATTATTCATACTCCAATAATATTTACATTAGTGGTCTTCAAATGACCTGTGTCAGTTCAAAAATTTTTACAAGCACCGTGTAGCCATGGGCGCGACCTGTCAGAAGTCTCGAAACATCGAACGGGCAAATCTCAGGCAACGATCGTGACGCATCGTGCGCGTGCAAAGGCAGAGGCAGCCTGCAAGTCTGCGCGTACCAATTTGCACCACGCTTGAGAACGAGAGAGAGCAAGATACGTGTTTTGACTTCGGATCATAGTCTGTTATCACGCACACGTCGAAAAACAGCCGGATAATCTGTTATCTAGACAGCCATAAGATGAAGACCCTCGCTGGCCAATCGGACACCCCGAGACTTGTGTTTGTGTCGCGGGAAAGTCGCTGGGGGATTTCAGTTATATCGTTACGGTTGCGCGCAATGATGTAAATATAACAATTATCATTAATTCGTAAAATAAGCACATTTTGAAAAATAGTCTGTTGTTTTTCCGCATAAATTAACCAACCATTAATTAACTAACCATAATTAATACCATTAATTTACTAACCATTAAGTAACCCGTGTATAGATGACCAGATAAACCCTTATTTTATAAGCTTTATGCATTTTGTTTCACGTCCTTGAGGACAATTCTGAGTATATAGGAAGAAGTTCAGACGACCGATCTTTTTCCTCATTTCTTGTCGTGGCCAGCCCCCTGAGATCGATAAGATGGTTCGGTAGCCACCAGCGTTATGAAGTTTTACGCGATGCGGCGGAAAACCCGATAACAGCTTATCGACATAGAGCTTCTACTCACGTTTCGCGCTTTAGCATCGTAATCACGTTTTTCTGATATTTTATCCATGCTATGTTGCAGCAGATAACGAATTTAAACAATTTTTTATATGGATTCTTAATTTTGTTAAAGTTATTATATAAATGATAGCTGTACGTTCGACTGCGCTATATACAATATAGAAAACTTTGCTATAATTCGTTTAATTATATGTAAATATATATTATTTATAAAGTTTAGTTAACTTTTTCTCGTAATCCAAAAATTTACAAAAAAAATATATATTTATATTTGAAGATATCTCGGCTTTCGTTTAAATAACTTTCAACAAAATAACTAAAATCAAATATCTAACAATTCTCACACATGAAACTGAAACGTTAATACACAGTAACAAAAGCAGCGCAAGAAAACTTTCACAGTACGTATATGATCAGTTCCCTCATTTCAATGTTTGTCCATCTCATATAGGTTTTTTGTCGCCAACATTGATAGATAAGATTTTTTTCCACGGCGCCCGAACGATACAATGATAGTCAATGGAGAAAGTGTCGACGATTGACGTCTCAAGCATTGACGTAGTCTGATCGTCGTTACCGGAAAAAAATGAAGAAATGTGCAAGAATTATGCTGATAATATTGCAATGGTGTGATTGAATTACGAATTGAAATGAAATTATTGTATAATTTTGCTAAACAGCAAATAGAATTTGGAAATTTCTAATCCTGTATAATTCTTTATTTTAATAATATGTATATTTTTAATTTTACTCAAACCCCCCATTCAAATTTCTTTGAAGGTATAAAAAATGTATAATGTAACAGTTTCATTAATTTCACTATTTGCATGTAAATCACGTAGATAGATCATTATCTCGCAATATCGTAACGAAAGAATATAATTTTACATTAATAATTGAACATTTAAAATTTTGGAACAAATATAGATATAACCACCGTACATTCCCTGCATTTCCGTCCAACTAAAAAGTTTCCCAGCACCGAAACGCACGCATACAGCTGTTAAGCAACACACAACCATATTAAATTCGCTGATGGACTCAACGCAACGATCACACAAATTTATCTCCGCTCTTGACATTTTCCCGCGAACTCCCCCGCGCGCGGGTACCAATACAGCAGATCTCTCTGCGCATCGTGCGCGTAGCCGTCTGCGCAGGGGTCAAGGAATTTTCGACGGCGAATCATCCGTATTATATATACTCTCTCTCTCTCTTCTCTCTTTTTCTTTCTCGCTACGGATAACGAGCGTGAAACCCATGTAACGTTCTCGCGGCGTCTTATCGCTTATGTTTCATTACTCATTTGGTGTGAGACGATGTACATATACACGATGTATAATACACGTAGGCATGCGCCACTCTTCGTGCACTGGCCCCGCACTTCTCAGTAGTAGCAGTAGTAGACCGAACTTATTATTTAATTACACGAACACGGGTGATAAACGCGCGCTCGATCGCGAATAAACGAGAGCATCGTGTCTTTTCGCCTCTCTCTTGCTATATACTTTCCCGCGTGCGTATATACGACGTCTCCCCACGCGGCCCACACCGCAAAAGGTCAGACGAGATTAAGTATTAATTACGTGGCGTTTATACGAGAGGAGCGTGAGGGAATCCGTGAAGTCATCCGAGCTGGCGTCTCTACTTCTTTTTTTTTTCACGACGCGCTCTATTCGAACGTATACATCGTTGTGAAGTTGCATGTTCTCTTTACGGCACTGATTTTTTAATCGTTTATTATGCCACAATTGCTACTGTGATATTCTGAATTATTTTACATTTTATAAAATTTTAATAATCTTACGTGGCTGCGTGATATCTAAAATATTTATTGAGTATTTTGGATTTAAATAAATGTCTTGGGATAATAAAACGTGCGTGTATTAAAACCTTTTTCATTATTTTACTAACTATGGATCATTTACAAAAATTATTATTGCGTCTATCCATACGTAACAGTTGTAAAAACGATTGATGTGTTATTTTATTATAACTTTTCCTAAAATCATCATCTATATCGGCAATTACGTTTCTATCTGATCACTATTCAACAGCTACTTTACTCCTTCTTAACATTGCTATTCTTTCAAAAGCAATTACGTTTATTTAAATTCTCTGCATATCGAAAAAATATTCAAATCCCAAACAAATCAAGCGAACAAAAGATTAAAATCCTGGAAAAGTTGAAGATCTGAAAAGATAGAAGCACAACCCCGTGCAATAATAAATCTTTATCACTCGGCACAATCGAATGAAAAAAAAACGCCACACTTAAGTGGAGTACTTGAGATGATTCCCAAGGCTCGTAATCATTCAATTATTTTTCTCTACACACACGCGCATATATAATTCTTCCACAACGGCGAAATCCTCTTCATATATACATATATCCACATACGCATATCACACACGTGCGTATACATATATATATGATGCGCGCGCATCATCCCACTGATAATTGAAAACGAGGGAAGCCAAGTCGCGCGCTGATACCACTCGTAATACGCTGAAAGTGTCGCAATCATGCGCGCGCTGCCGGCTCTATATACTCGTGTGAAAACTATCAGTATATATATATGAGAATACCCACAGAACTTTTAAATTGAGAGTAATTGACTAAGAAATTTTTAATGTCTGCGTTATCGCAAATATGGTTTTAAACCGCAATAGACTGACAGAAATGTGAATGTAAAATCCCATAGAAGAATATATGTTTTAAAGGGTTAGAAGATAAAAATTTGAAAATTTCATGTGTATAAGTAATAACAAATTTTTAACTATTAATAATTGCACTCGAACGCCGTGATATGTTTATTACTTTGATTATAGTTACACAACTTTTTCTATACGTGCTAATTAATTGCCACGTTGAGAAAAAAAAGTTTTGACTAATTGTATATGCGTATTTTTAAAATTTTTTATTTTTCATACGGTTAACGATGTGCACAGAAGTCGTACTCTTAATTAACTAGGTGTATCCATATATTTCTATTGTTAACAGAAAAGCACGAATTTTGAAAAACTCTTGAAATGACACACACATAGTTTGGTTTGATCATAAGTTTTTATAATATATTATTGTATATCATTACATTTTATTTGCAGTATAAAAGTTCTAGAACCATATAAAAATATCAATATAATTTTACGTACATATTTCATTTTCATTAGTTTTTTTTCCCATAGAAATTGAAAAGTTATCTATACATATGCTCATATACATGGGAATCTGCAAGTGTGTAGGTACTACAACTCGCTGAACACAATTATTACGTCGAGAGACAGAGAGAGAGAGAGAGAGAACACGGCGATAATGTGCGAGCCTTTTTTCTCTCCCCTTCGTCGGTTCGCGTGATAATTTGAATTTTAACTTTGACCTGCCTGATGTAGTGTTAATATATATATATATACATATATGTATACACACATGCACGTTTGTATATATAAAAAGCAAAGAGATCGCGGTTGCGTCGCGCGCGGTTGTAATCAACCCTCGTATAGACGCGCGCGTCCGACTTAGACAGGCGTCGGCGCAGCCGCCGGCGCCCGGCTAGCATATATATATATATAATATTGTTACATATAAGAGAGTCCGACGCGCGCAAACAACTCAATGGAAATCGCGCGGATACAGAGCACCAGATCGCGAGGGTAAAAAAAGCTCCGTTTGAATAAGAAAGCGACGATTTCCACGGTTTCTTGCAAGTCGAATGACTAATAAGCGAGATTTCTTACCATATGTATGTATATATATATTTATCTATTAATTGACATATTAAGCGTTGCTTTCACCGACTTTGCTGCGTGTCAGTTGCTTTTTATTCAAGTACACATTATATATACATACTTGTTTTAATTAAACTTTTTACCCGCAGCTTTGAATTATTATTATAGACTTAGAAAACAAACGACAATTTAACCAATCATCGAATTTAATTGCCACTGTATAATTAATTGCACTGTACAAATTAACGTAAGCGAGTTCGAGCAACGTCTATCACTCATGTAATAATAATATATATATACGTATCTGATAAAATACTGAGCTTTGATACTTTACATAATTTGTGTCTTTTTAATTACTTAATATTCGGTGTAGCTTATCGTCGCCTTTTTAACGCCACAATCGCACGTCCATTATGGAATGTAAATATTTACGTTATTTCGCGGATAATGAAAACTTTCCGACGGCAGCTGCGTGACGACGACAGGTGACCGAACGCTATAACAGCGGTTAAGTAGTAAGACAGGGATACGCTCGGACATGGCGAAAGCGCCGAAAAATTATAACTCGAACTGGTGAGATTATACCTCGGCTGGTTATCGTGCTATTAAGGCCTTGATTGTGATATCGTGGTATCATTGCCGTGATTACCGTATGTGGCGCTAAAGAAATATTGATATTTAAAGACCTCCTTTGAGCAGATGAATGAAAAATAGGAATTGTTTCGTTCTAGAAATCGGTTTGACTATTTTACAGCGTTCATTTTTATTCATCCCGCAGATCAAACATTTATTTGTATATTAACATTTGTTGTTACTTTTCAATTCAATATATTAACGTATAACGTACAATTCTTAATTTATAAATTATACAATGTTTCTAGTAATTTTCAACATACATCCATCATTATCCATAATCTAATGCAACTTAATCATTTAACCAACCAGCAAAAATAATAATTGTTACCACCTTATTAAATCTTTCGTCTAATTCGCAAAAATAAGTTCTATCACTATACCGACGAACCAAAACAACATTTCGCACGAGATCTTCCCGGACACGCCTCTCAACTCTCAGCTTATCTCTGCGAGTTCTCGCGGTAATCCAAAGCCACACACAGCCGTGGAGTAAAGTAAAAAAAATGCATGGGCTGGCAAGCAAGCGCTACTGTCCGATAACCGACGACACTGTCTCTCTCTCTCTCTCTCTCTCTCTCTCTCTCTCTCTCTTTTTCACTGAATCTCATAACACACGTACACGTATATAAGCGTGTACGGGAAAAGCCTTACGAGAAGCTATTATATATATATATATATATATATATTCATACACACACGTATGTATAGCTAATATAAAATAACGACAACAACAACAACAACAACAACTTACCCAAGGCCATCGTAATTGAGATCAAGCCGCGTTATAGACATCCTGAGCTCCTTGAACGCGTGCTTCGATATATCCTTTAACTGCGAGTGCGAAACTCGCAGTGTTATTTGTTGTTCGGGCGTAAATTTACCGGTAAGTGCATCTGACACCTGCTGAAACGACTCCATTCTCTCGCATTCTACCTCGATTTTTTCACCGTGCATTATAGTATGGCCATTGACAGTTGCTGGTGCGAGATTCGGAGTTGAGAATTCTTCCTGTCGACAGGTGCATGGACTGATTTCCCGTCGTACAGCGCAATGAAGGCTTGTACTGGCTGCTAAGCCTAGCAGAGTGTACAGCAGGCCCGACATGGTTCTCCTGCTGGTTGAGTATGGCTGTGGTACCTGCGTAACAAAAAGGGGATGACTTTGAAGTAATGTGTGGTGACTTTGGTCAGATGAAATTAGAGGAAATGTAGGAGGTAAGTTTAACATTTGATACAGTGTTTGTTTTAAATGAACTATATACGGGTTTTAGTGGGAAAAAAGTAGTGAAGTAATTTATGTGTTTTAATAGCTCTTATGATGTATTTTTATTCTTTTTAAAGTTATCGTGGTACGTATAACGTGAAACGTATATATATATTTCTTTTGAAGAGGCTTTAGAAGAAGTACGATAAAATAAAATTTGATTGCTTTAAAAGCAGCTATAAGCGCGGCTGCTGATCAAAATTGATGAGCTATAAAGCGTGATTCAGACATCTTGTAAATAAAATAGGCCCTGCGCGCGAATGGCTACCAAAATGTATACCGAGCCCGCTGATACGTGCGTGCACTGCGCCATAGATCATGTAATTCATTCATTAATAACGGAAAAGGGTTGTTGTTTACTGGTTTCCAAAAGCTTTAAACTGTGTATTCGTATTGTCATATATACCAATAAAATATAAAACGCTTTAATTGTATGCTATTGTAAACATGCGGTAAACAAGAGACTTTCCCAAGTAATTTAAAAAAAAATATATCATTTAAATCTGACAAGAGCATTTGTTCAGATCTACAATTGAGATCTAGCTGACTCATGAATTTTTTGGTAGCACTTTCAGTTTTGTTTACAGCGTTACATTCTATACGTCTGATGATCAAGTGAAACTTTACTCGGTTGTTTTGTTAGGGTCAAATACGTAGATAAAAAAGAAACATGTGATTTAGTTTTTAAATTCGTAAATGGTATCTAATTTTTATACACTGAATGAGAATTGAATGTTTGAATACAATACAAACTATAAAAATACTTAGGTAAAAGAGATAAATCGTGATTTATTTACAACAAAAAGTGAACAATTATTTTTTTAATATAATTATATATAGGTACAATAAAATATACTTAATATTCGAAACGAGTAAAGTTTTATTCGTTGTGTAGAAAATTTTTCACAAATCTCTGAACTATTCTACATCTTTCGTTTTGTTTATTTTAGCGTAATCTCTTCATTATCGGGATATTGGCAAGAAATACAAGAAACCGGAGTTTTTTTTTGCAATGTAACGAATGGAAAATTACAGTTAAAATCATAACACAGTACTAGAAAATAAAAATTCTAAAATACAATCTTCTTATTAAAATTTAACATTTAATAATTCTTATCCTTCGGTAATGAGAATAAATAATTTTAATCGTCCGATTTCATTGGATACCATTCGTACACAAATATAATTTAAAGTTATTATATAAACTTTTCAGTACGAGTAATTCAAATTACAATGAATCCTAAAATACGAAGTTGAATGTGTATAAGAACTATAAAGCAATCGTACCAGTAATTATCTGCCGATGTTTGACCAACGTCCACTCGTTCTCAATGCTCTCCAAATGGAATCTTGTCTAATTGCTAGTAGACGAAAATTGCAACCACAGGGAGAGAAAAAACACCTCACTTCCGAAATGACACTACTGTATATATAACAGTGATTCTCTTCTCTCTCTCTCTCTTTCTCTCCTATCCTAATTTCAAAACCACTGTCGTCGTTGACACTGTATTATCGGCTCGTGACAGCGAATAAAAAAAACAAACGGCGACGTTTCCCCGATACGACACACTTTTTTCCCCCTTTTACGCCAAAATCAATTTGTCAATTCACCTTTGACATAAACGCCTCACTGTGTCTCATTTTTTTTCGTTTGTTTATTATTCTCTCTATATATCACTCCAAACGCGCGTGGGTTACGAACCGCGCAACCACACTATACAACCAAAATCACGCGTCCGCACTGATTCTCTTGTCTCTTTCTCTTTTTTCGCGCACTACACCCGCAGGTGGTTCCTTTCACGTATATATATACCCAGTTGTACAATCCAAAAAATCTCTCTCTCTCTCTTTTTGTTTTTAAAATTTTTTTTTTGTTACAACGTCGAACGCGATGAACTCGCACTCACTGACATCAGCTTCTCTACACTTGTGTCCGTTGTCGGTTAATCGTCGCGCGAAAATGGGGGGAAAGCCAAATAAAAAAAACAACAACAACAACGTCAAATCAAATATAATGAAGAAAACTAAAAACGTATATGTCGAAGAGGAGATGTTTCTCCAGGGAGATGGAGAATCGGAATGAGAGCGCTTGTACTCTCACTCGCACTCTCTCTCTCTCTCGCGCTCGGCGGCTCGAGAGCGGGGCTGCTGCTACTGCTGCTGGCTTTCGGGGAGTTTAAAGTCCGCAGTGCGTCTGGACGAATTATCGGGGCTGTACTGTACGGCGGCGGTCCGCGGCGAGGCGCTATATAGGAGGAGAGCGCGAGAGAGCGGAGAACTGGCCACACCGCCGCGACGCGCGCGCGCGCGCGTTCCCGCGTCTCTCTATATATCTATCTATCGCTCTCTTTCTCTCTCTCTCTCTCTCTCTCTCTCTCTCGTTCTCTTATACTCGTATGTATACGCTCCGCTCTTGTATATAGCATGTATGTGGATACGTATAGATATACGCGTACACGTATAGGTACATATATCGTATATATATATAGATATATATATATGTCTGTGTGTGTGTCTACGATGGATATACTTTTCCCTCTTGGCGCCACGGACGCGCAATATTATATATATGAGAGATTGTGGCCGCGGCGTGTAAACGTGCGTGCATTGGTCGCACCGATGATATGGTCGTTTCTTATAGCTGCCGTTTGGTTTTTTCTCTGTTTTTCTATGATTGCGGCCCGTATCACGAAGCATCTCTTAGTTTTTCTATTTGCTCGTTGGGGAGAAGAGAGATTTTCCGTCCCCGTACCTCTCTTACCGAGTCTTGCATTTTAGTTTCCTGGAAAGTGGTACGTTAAGCGCTTTATCGATATAGTGTTATCGTTTTTTTCAGGAGTTTTCTCGTGGACTGTGATGTTAAAAAAAAAAAATTTTATTGGTATCGAGAAAGCTTTCGAAAAATTGTGTTGAATTTTTTAAACTTCATATATACGAAATTAAATTTTGAAATTTAACTTTCATCATTTTTGCTTTGATCTAACCAATTTTATTTTAAACCATCATAAATTTTAATATTTTTAAAAGTCTGCCCTCTAATATTCGTAAATTTTAATAATTTTCATGGTGAATGACTATTAAAAGATCTCCTCAAACATTTATAATAATATTGTATTTTTTTATGTATTTTAAAAACAGTAGTGCAAAATCGGATGAGCAAGCATTTGAAACCAAATGAAACTCGCTTCACAAAGAAGTGTGAATCCAGAAAAAAAAACTTTTACGAAGCGTAGTATATTGTCGAAGTACGATAAAAAATCAATTTTATTATCATTTAAACGAGTTTTACGAGTGCTTTAATGAAGCTTTAACAATGGAGAAAAAATATATATGCAAATCTGACACACTTATGCATTAATATTCAGATAGTTTCAATGTGTTCAATTCTTCTTAAAATCGACGTAACCATTTCAACTATACTTTGGCGAGAACAATAAAAACAACGTGGATGGTATAACTGTATTTTTCCCAGTTGGAAAAATCGGCCAAAGCTCAAGCGTGCATGGGAACATATACACACAAAATAAGCGTCTGCGATAAGTTATGTAAACGTTAATTGATGTGATGTTTCATAATATTGTGCTGTATCTTACTTTCCTCATAAATTAAGCCATTTATCCGAATGTGGAGAAGGGTACGTTATATCAGGCGAGAATAAAACTCTCCTAAATTGTGTTTCATCCAGGGCTATTAAGAAATGTCAAGATTACGAGCATTGATTTAATCTCGTGCGCCTATTCCCTATTCACTGTAGCCAAGCTTGAACGTCCGATTGACTTATAGGAATGCAATGAGGAATAATTCTCTCGACTGGCGAATTGATTTCAATTTTTTTTTAGTGATTTTAATTAATGTCAAGTAAAAAGATATACAGTGATGTCAAATCAGAAAATGTCAAGTTAATTCTTAATTGTTACATAAAAGCTACGTTGATTTGTAATAAAATATAAATTGTTGAATATTACTTTTTTTTTATAAATGACTAAATTCTTAGGAATAAATTCTTTTATTTACGTCTTCTTATTTGAATGTTAAGACAAGAGGTGACTATAGTAGAACAATTATTCTCTTGGATGCTAATGATAAAAATTGAATAACGAATGAACTATGGAGCCCACATGTATCTAAAACAATTTAAAATTCACGTTTCTTTTAGATACTTGTCAGCGTGACTCACGAGAGAATATAAAACTACAGCATGTCAATTTAAATTTTTTAAACACATTACATCGGTTTTTACATTCAAAATAAGAACAATTGACCTAAGATTCTTAAATACGCATGCGCCACTTGTTTCTTTCTTATTATACCATTATGCTAAAGATGCACAGTACATCAAACTTATAAATTTGGTTGTCAAGGGCGAAATTTTTATTATAATTGTCAAAACAACCGCTTAGGTATCCTTATAATTCGAACATTACTTAATTTTTCGTCATGACCTCAGAGTAAATTACTGATGAGCACGGAAAATACGTACGTTTATTATGACACTAACGTGCGGCGTATTATCGATGATTGTCCGCCAGATTTGAATTAGCCACACATGTGCCTCCCACAGTTGTTTTGATCCTGAAACCCCATTGAGTACACTGGAAAGTTAGAATATAAGTACAAGTAAACATCGTTTAAGCTTTATTTGGTGAATCACCGTTCCTCACGGTGACAAATATTTGTTCGATTTGTAGTCAATTTTTTAACGATCGAAGAATCAATCTTTTTCATTTTACTTTCTGAGCCACTAATTTTCGTAAAATTTCGAAATATTTATAGGGAAATATGAACTGTAATGACTGGTTGGATGTCCCAAATTTTTTAACTATGTTGATAATATATGCCATTAGTATTAGAAGAGTAATCACATTTTAAATGAATCAGAACATAGATATTTCTATCACTTTTTAAGTATAAAAAGTGTTATATATTAGACAAACAACTCTTTAACAGATGTCACGATCTCTTTTTTTGACATATTTTTTTCAAACGAAGATATGTTTTGTTATTACTGTAATACAGTACAATTCGATTCCAATGTTGACATAATACATTTACAAATTTTACTTGTTAATCAATGCCCGCAGGTATCTTTAAATTTTCGACCCTCCGTTTGGAAATTATTTATTCTGATAACGCGCAACCTAGCGTGAAAGTAAAACAAAACCGGAAGCCGATTAGATAAAAGTATAAACGTATAATATAGACGTAGGGACCCTTCGTTACTTTATAAATATTTGACGGATTTTCTTACACGATTAAGTACTTATCAAAGCTGCGATATGATTGAAAAATATCTAAAATTTTCACGAAAAATAAGTACCTCTTGAAGTCGGGTTTAATAACAGTTATTACATAATTTTACATTCTGGTCGGAAAAACTATAAATTAAATTCAACATTATTTATCCTAGTTTGCCCTGTACTTTTCACTTATAAATCGCTCCACTATTGATATGCAATATCTAAAACTATACTAAAAATCTTTTTTTTACCAATCATACTATAACATATCGTTACTGATCACAGCTGTCAGATTTTAATATTTCCGTAAAGCATTTGCGGGGCGCAATGCCGTAACTACAGGAAAAAGCGACGATCACGAAAAAATCCGTGGAAACGTCTACGGAATGTGCACGTACAGAGTCAAGAATGTGCCACGCTATGACTGCACGCCGCAACCACGAGATGTGATGTGAAAAAAGTGAGGTGCGTATTGTGCGCCGAGTTATTGATGGTGAGAAATAGCGAACATTTTATTAGATTGAAATTTACATTATTCTCTGACTTACTACATTTATTTGTACACAAGTTTTTGATGAGTGTGCGTATAATTTTGTACATCGGTGATTGGCTTTTCATATGCTAATTGAGATAGTTTTAAAGTTTTGCTGTCAATTTTTATTTCTACGATGATTTCAAACACTCATGTTGCAAAACTTGGTGACCACGACAATTACGTTAATAGTATACTTAAAATTATCTATGAATAACTTAAATGTATTAACACAAACATCAAAAAGACAATAAAAAATTTAAAAAATAGACAATAAAAATATTGAAAATTACTTTGCACTTGCCTACACTGTAACACAAATTACACCTGCTCAGAAGCTTTGCACTATAATTACAACTCTCTCGATCATGCAGTAATGACGGATAGAAATCCCAAGCGAATAAATAAGTGCTTTAAACCAATTTCACCGTTCCAGACCAATATCCATAACCATTAACTCCCGCTTAATTCGCCTATGGAACGATCTTCCAACTGAAAACCGGGCCTTCTATCGGTACTTTTAAACAACATGTACAACGGCTATTATCAACTGATGTCTAATTATATTTATGTTTTTACTTTGATTTAAGATTATTTTACTGTATATTTTTATATATTGATATTTATATGTAATTGGGCTCATAGCCCATAAAATAAATAAACAAACAAAAAAACAAATTAACAGCTCAATATTCCTCGTCTGTATGTATACCTGCAACACTTGAGAGAAAGGAGGTAGATAATAGTGCACACGTGATGCCGTAATTTTGCAAGGGAAAAGTATACAGTAAACGGAAGCTATTGCCCGGTTTATGAGCTTTTCTAACGATTATTACCGAGACTATACAATGTACAGATCGGACTAGTCGCGACGTTTTTTTAATTTTCCCTCCCGCAAGAGCTATACAATATCACGTCTACGTTCCTCATTTTTCCACACCGACGCTGACGCTAACTCTGACGAATGAATTAATAACGATGGCTGACGACTGTATCAATTGGCCGACACGAAGCGAATGGCTTTTATTAGGATGATGTATAAGTAAGTATGTGAGAGATATCGGTCCCGGCTGGATGGTGATTTTTGTTGTCTTTTTTGTGAGTGCATATTTGGAAGAAGATAGATTTTAGTATTATTGGCATTGTTGGGGTATTAGTTTTCAGATACTTCAAAAGTTAAGTGAGAAATTATTGCAAGCGAAAACTGATGACTATCAATAAGACGATCCTCGGGGACCACAAATCGAGGTCAAGTTCAGTTAGTAAGTAAAAAAGTGAAATCTTTTGAAATACGAAACTATAGTGTGATATTAATTGCACTTGACTTATGGTATGCCAAATTGGATTAACTTAAAGGTCAGTTTCTTAATCATAAAACTTTATTGCCAGTGATATACACTTGTTTACTTAGGGGGGTTACTATATATCGCATGTTGCAGAGAGCGCATTTCTACATCTTGCTGGCAATTTCGAAATTTGCTCGTGATTAATGAATTTGAAATGCATCCAAATTGAGGGCAATTGTTCATTGTCCCAAAATCTACCCGTGATGGATATAGGCTAATAGGACTTTGACATCTGCTCTCAACATACATTATTTCAAAGTAAGCATCTTGTATGACTTATTGGCCATATAACGGTTGCGACGATTCAACGATTATGAAAATTTGATGACGTTATTAAAATATTTTAATGACAGTAACGTACGTGTAATTTCCATTAATAAAATACCGAATAATAAGGTTCCATTCTTTATAATTCAACATCGACAAAAAAACCATTACCACAGATTTATTAAGTGGTAACAACAATTATTACCCAATAACAATAGAATACTAACATTTTGACAATTTCCACAAACTTCAATAATAACAATAGTCAACGCGCACTGGATTCCGCAACCTCAAACAACTCTCAATCGACTATACAACAATGTCTCCCGTTCTGTCGTTATATACACAAAGCATACAGAAAGCAAAAGAAACACAGAGAAACAGTCCCACCCGCTCATACTCACATGTCTACAGAAAATCGGACACTTCTTAGCCCAAAAATGGAAACATGTGGTTCTTGAGAGCACGCTTACCAAACTAGGTTTTTTTTATTCTTTAGAGCATTACAAATGAAAAGGAAAAGGGCGCCAAGTCGGAACCATGTGCCAACAATAAGTTACGGGTTAATTACTGATAATGAAAAAATGATTAAAAATAGCTCTAGTTTGATCCAAAATAATTCCATAAATAACAACTCCATATGAAATTCGGAAAAAGAAAAAGAAACTATAGAACGGAAGCTTTCCAAATCTCTTTTCGGAATTAGAAAACGTTGATTCCTTCAAAAGTTACGTGAGTTTGAACTTGGACTTAAAACTGACAAAAATGATAGCAAATGCACGTAATACTATAATTATGCGTAAAAACTTGATAGTTTTTCCAAATTCTCCCTTTTCTATACCATTTTTTTTCTTCTTTCCGAATTTCATATGGAGTTGTTATTTATGGAATTATTTTGGATCAAACTAAAGTTATTTTTAATCATTTTTTCATTATCAGTAATTGACCGGTAACTTATTGCTGGCACATGGTTCCGACTTCGCGCCCTTTTCCTTTTCATTTGCAATGCTCTAAGAAATAAAAAAATCTATTTTGGTAAACATACTTTCAAAAACTACATGTTTCCATTTTTGAGCTAAGAAGTGTCCGATTTTCTATAGAATAGCTCATATATGTGCAAATCTCACAAAATCTGCGAAAAACTTCGAAAAATGGACCCCAAAATTTTTTTTCGACTATACCTTCCAAATTTGGTTTTTCTTGATGGTTAGGATATCTAGAAAAGATATCTGTTGTTGAACAAAGTCCATCGAAAGGTATCATTTTTCTGGGGCCAATAATCAATTGTTTAAAAAATTTAATATGAAATTTGGGAAAAATAAAATAAAACTATAGAGCTAGAGCTTTCCAAATCTTTTTTCAGAATTAGTAAATGTTAATTTCTTCAAAAGTTATGTGAGTTTGAAGTTGAGCTTAAAATACACGCGGTCAATCGTTGGGACAACCGTTGAACTTTTCACGCCGTCTTTGTGAATTTTTGTGTACTTTAAGCTCAACTTCAAACTCACATAACTTTTGAAGAAATTAACATTTTCTAATTCTGAAAAAAGATTTGGAAAGCTCTGGCTCTTTAGTTTTATTATCTTTTTCCAAATGTCATATTAAGTCTTTTTTTGGTAGAATACTTTAGAACTAAACTAGAGCTATTTTTAATAATTTTTAAATAATTGATTATTGACTCCAGAAAAATGATACCCTTCGATGGACTTTGTTCAACAACAGATATCTTTTCTAGACACCCAAACCAACAACAAAAACCAAATTTGGAAGGTGTAGTCGAAAAAAAAATTTGGGGTCCATTTTTCGAAGTTTTTCGCAGACTTTGTGAGATTTGCACATATATATATATATATATATATATATATATATATATACATCATCGCAGCGTTTGGTCACGCGAGGACGAATCAATGCCTCGTACTATATAGATAACGAAATTCGGGATCCGTGACCCATCAGCGCACGAGGAAATCTCCCGTCGAAGCGAGCGAACTGAGGCATATTATAGTGTCTGTGTATGTGTGTGTTATATATGTGTGATCGGTTTAACGAATGCGAGAATGCGGCTTGGCGCCAACGCACACACAAGTCGCGCCGCGTGCTAGCGTGTAAGAAAGAGAGAGAGAGTGAGAAGGGGAGAGAGAGAGAAAGAGATAGAAGTAAAAAGAAGAGAATTCGCGAAGAGCGTAAAAACGATGTTAGCTAATTGTGATGAGTATAAGTACACACGCGGAGCACGTGGCTTTTCCTTCATGGTTTTCATTCGTTTTTCATGTTTTTGACAAAGTTTTGTATATAAAACACTCGGACTCATGTTAGTAATTAGCGTTAGTGTCGTAAGTTTTTTTCGCAGTTAACAATTTATTTGATCTATGTTTATTTTATCATAGTCATATAGTTTTCACGATTATATTCGTCATTCTAGATTATTATATACGTTCTCTGTGAACCATCTTCGAATCTTCAATAATAAAACAGAGTCATATATATACCTCGATGCGGCAGACAAATCATCAATGTTTCAGCTCGGATTTCTATTGTTCGCGCGAGAACGCGGAGGAGCGCCGCTGTCTCTTGGATTTACCGCAGTCAAATCGTTTCTTATATATATATAGGCGCGCGCGTGTATGTATATATACATATAAGTGAGCGCAAACACAACGATGAATTTTTTGGGCGTTTCCAATCGCAGAAAGTGTGAGTGAGAGAGAGAGGGTTAACCCTGAAATGCTCAAACTCTGGTTATCTCGTCAACAAAACAATCGCTTATATGCGCGTTCGTTGCCTTGGGATACATAATATTCGTCTTCATCGATTAAAAATAAAATAAATAATTTTTTTTTGCTTTATACTTAAGATGAAGTGAGGGTACCTGTACATCACTCTTTCACGATAACTGTTATGTTAAAAATGAACTTTTTTTAAAAAGTTTATTGTTGTTATTAGGATGGAACAAATTTATAAATGTATAAACTTCTCGAAAAAAAAATTTTTTTTTAATTTTTTGTGTATACCGCAGATTTAGACGACAATAAAAAAATAATTCAGTTTTCCATGACACTGATGGCAGCAAATAAAATCAAGTAAGTTTATTAATTTTATAAAAACTGACAAGTGTATATATATGACATATTATAATTCGTACGCGGAAAAGAATAAATAGATAATTCTACACTTTTGACACGATCGTTTTAACTTGTAAATGTCAGCGGTTGAGTCTACATATAATGTATAAAACTGTCATTCACAAAAAGTAAAATATTCATTTGTTAAAATAAGATTGGCATTGTCATCTAAAACATTAAAACAATTTTAAAGAAAAGAATCTCTATAATTTCCGAAGAAGAGTTCGATGTAAAAGTTTAGATCACTTATCATTATTAATCTGTGCAATATACGCTCAATACGACTCTGAACACCACGCACATAACGGTACACCCGCACTCCGACATTCAGCGAACCTCAAAAACGCGTTCCACTCCATTATATATACATCACCACACGTGCTATTCCAATATATATATATACGCATAGCTCATACATTCCTAAACCACTGCAGCATTATAGCGGCATTACATATATATACTTCCACAAGAAGCTATATACGCTCTCTCTGTCTCGCATCACGTTGGCGCCTCTCGTGCGCTCGAGTTCCCTCATGCTCGCGCGCACGTGATCTCGCTGCGCGCGCGCTGTCGCCGCTTTTTCCGCGTCGCATACGAGTCATCAGGACGTTTCTCTGTTGTTCCTTTTCTCTCTCTCTCTCTCTGTTCTAAGCACTTGCAAGCAAGGAAAAACCTCACGCAACTATGTGTAGCAAAGAGATGCACACGAGGCTGGAAACTGTAAGTATAGACAAGGTGGTAAAAAAGGGGCTAGAGGGGAGAGCTAAATCGGGATGAGCTTTTTTAAATTGCAAGGATAGCAAGCGTGTGGCTGTCTCATTTATATATATAAGGTAGTGCGTCGTTGGTCTATGGGAAATTGTCGAGTCGGGGATTCTTGGGGAGGCCGGTTGACGATGCAAATTCAGCATCTATTATAGGTTTCGCGAAAGGTGATTGTTGCGTGAGCTCGGTGAGTCATGTACAGGTTTATTGGGAGGAATTGTAAGCGTGCTTTACTTTAACTTACTAAGTTGGGATTGCCCTTCGTGTTTTTGTTTTTATTCTTAGTGTAGTCGTTGGATTGTAAAAGCGGAAGTTAAAAATGTATATATTCGAATAACTCAAATAAACATGATAGTTTTTGTTTAATCACTTGTATTTCAACTACTGTTAAATCTATTTTTTTTCGATAAATCAATATTTTTGTAAGATATTCAGATCTCAAATGATATTATCAGTTTTCACGGCAAACAAAGTATGGGGAATTTCTTGATAAAAATGGTCTTCGTATACGATCGTACGTTCTCAAAAATTTCGTAAAGGTTACAGTCGAATAGATTCATCTTACTTATATACTTATAGAAGATTCATTTTATACGTGAAATGAATTTCTGCTTATCACAATAATAAGAAGTTTTCCTCTAACGCATAGAAAAGATTTCTGAGAGTGATATTTTTATTTTTTGTTTCTTTTAGAATTATACATTTTTAGTATTTTTATAAAAAAATATTAAGAAACATAATAAATGTCAGCATAAAAAATAGATCTACATATAAGTTCTAATATATACAACAATTTTAATGTTATTTTATATATAAATTTCTACTTTGCGTTAGTTTGTAAACGGCAATGGTAAAGGACAGATATAAATAATTTGTCTCGTCAGTATAACAAAAACAATTTCGCTATAATCCCTACAAGAATCTGACAAAAATGCCGTATTTTTTTTTTTTACTCTTTTCTCATTCCAGGCGAAATCACACTAATCCCGTGACATTTTTCTCCTTTCGCTTGCCTGTGTATATATATATATATATATATATATATATATATATATATACGAGCGCAAAAGACAAAAGTGAGAAATACAAATTGCCCCATGCGCGCACGTCGCCGCATCGCAGATTTTTACCGCCGCGACGACGACTCGCGTGTTTACGACACGCGGGATTAAAGGATAACGCATGCGTATCTTACGTATCTTTTTTTCGCCGTATATATATTTTCTTCTTTCTTTCGTTCTCTTTATCTTCCTTTTTTTTTGGTGTATCCAGACGCTAAGAGAAGGGAAAGGCGCCATGCAGAAGCGCCGTGTACTTATATATATATATATACGCGATCGCTCGTGCACTTCCTGCACTCGTGCGCGGCCCCGCGAAATTGCCCCTTTCGCGCACGCGCATTACGCGCTGCTGCGATATATCCTTCGCGGCGTTCGAATGATGCAATAAATTAGCAATATACTGGTTTCTTTGTCGCGCGCGCGCGCGCAGAAAGATATATATATGTATGCACATGTTTATGAAGGAATGAGGGACAATTTTTCTTTTCTCTCGCATGTTGTCTTGCTGCTTTTTCGTTTGGATTGCTTGCTTTTGGTTTAATTTCGGGTGTGTATTTTTAGCGCGGCGCTTATCGCGCGAGCAAGCGGTAATATGCGGCTTTTTTATTGGCGCCCGAAAGATCGTAAGTTTGAGAAGCGGTTTTAAAGTTTCAGTGCATGTGTAATACGAGTTGTATTGAAAGTGGCTAAAATTAGCACGGAGTTGTGTCGGGAAGTGTAATTTTAGAAAGGTGGAATCCCAAATATTTTAATTGAATAAATTGTTGTGAGACAAGTGTTGTATGCATAAGGTGTAATAATGAATGTCGCAAAGTATTATTAATTTTAGTTTTATCAAATTAGTTTTTTACATACTTGTTTGCTCAGTTATTTTTATATAGAGAAATATATTTCTATTACACGTCATATCAATTGTAATAAAATATATAATTTTTTACGTTTCATGAGAAATACTGAATATCAAAATCTGTATGTAAAAAAAATATACTAAGAACAACTTCATGCATCAAAATTAACTGAATAATACAAATCCTTTTTAACAAATTTTTTTAACTTTTGAGGACCTTTGGTTATTAGTATCAAAGCACTTTAGCCCGTTTACGCCCAAACTGGCATAAAATTTTTTTATTTTTCAACCGCTATACTTTTTAGGTAAAAGTTATTTAATCTTGATGAAACTATATGTCTTTTTGTATTTTTTTCTGCGCTTTCCGAATCCATCCTCAAATTGACGATATCTGCCGCCATTTTTAAAATACAGCTGTTAATGCTGAAAAACAGCAAAAAATATGATATTTTTTTTCATATAATCATGAATCTGAACCAGAATCCGTTATTGGAGGACGCTAAAACTCTGGATCGAATGGAATACAGGCGTATACTAAAAGATAGGATAGTTAGTTAATCGAAATTCAAAATGGCGGCCACCGAAACAGCTATTTTTATACCTGTCTATAATAAAAAGTTTGCGATTTTTTTCTCGATAACTTTACGAAAAAATTTTATAGAATAAAAAGTGCTTAGAATTAGTCAAAAAATAGATGTAATTTTTTTTTTTGGATTTGTTCATTTTTTGAAAAATCCAAAAATCATTCACAAAATTCTAAGAAAATTTACACGTGTTCTTTGACTAATTCTAAGCACGTTTTAGTCTAAAATTTTTTCGTTAAGTGATCCTTATCGAGTAAAAAAATTTCATTTCACAAAATAAAATGATTTTGTATTTTTCTTTTTGAGTTTTTTTAATATAATATAAGATACAAAATATTTTGAGATAAGAGTAAATTATAGCTCGGGAGTATTTATTATTTAGCTAAAAATATACTTTTAGATGCAACAAGATTTATAGTTTAACAAGTCCGATAATAAACTTTTTATACTTGAAGAGATGAGTAGTATTAGCTATAGAATTTTATTATAGTTAGTCAATTAGTAAATGACAATAGTTTAGAGAGTTAGTTTATGGAAACTTAAAATGGTGTCAATCGAATCAGCCGTTGTTATACATGAATGTAATAAAAAGCTTAGCGATTTTTTTTCTCGAGAAGTATCAATTTTACAAAAAAACTTTATAGAACAAAAGGTGCTTTGAATTAGTCAAAAAACACGTGTAAATTTTTTCAGAATTTTTTGAATGATTTTTGGATTTTTCAAAAAGTGGACAAATCCAAAAATCAGAAATTCATCCAAAAAAAATAATAAAATTTATATCTAATTCTTAACTAATTCGAAGCATTTTTTATTCTATAAAATTCTTTCGTAAAATTAATATTTATCGAGAAAAAAAATCGCAAAGCTTTTTATTACAGACAGGTATAAAAAAAAGCTGTTTAGGTGGCTGCCATTTTGAATTTCGATTAACTTCCTATTATATCTTTTAGTATAAGCCTTTATTCCACTCGATCCAGAGTTTTAGCGTTCTCCAATAACAGATTCTGGTTCAGATTCACGATTATATGAAAAAAATATATTTTTTGCTGTTTTTCAGTATTAAACAGCTGTATTTTAAAAATAGCGGCAGGTATCGTCAATGTGAGGATTGATTCGGTAAGCGCAGAACAAAATACAAAGACATATAGTTTCATCAAGATTAAATAACTTTTACCTAAAAATTATAGCGATTAAAAAATAAAGAAATTTTATGCCAGTTTGGGCGTAAACGGATTAAAAGCACAGGAAACTAGTGCCTGTTCCTCGCTTCGTTTAAGGAAGCATGAGCGACTTTTGTAAAATACTAAATCAATTTGAAAACTTAACTGAAATATTCTTCAAGTGTTAAATTTTTCA
>JAWWEQ010032380.1:0-21973 GCA_035583055.1 Torymus tubicola
GTTATAGATTCAGACAAATAAATAAATAATATAAGTACTAATAATAAATAATAGTAATTACTAATGTGTGAAAATATTAACAAGATTTTCAGCTGATAGTCAGCTGATTTTAATCTGATAATCAGCTGACGTTTTTGCACGATTGTCAGCTGATTTTCACCTGACTTTCAGCTCATTTTCAGCTGATTTTCATCTGATTATCAGCTGAACTTTTTCAGTAGGGATACTATAAATGTATGAAGGTCTGAATGAATTATTGTGGAAGAATGAATTTTAAGATATATTTTTGAGTTAATTGTAACCTTTCTTTCCAAAAATATACTTGATATATTAAATATTATAATTATGCAATAAAAGTGAATATGTGAAAAAATATTATAATTATTATGATATACCTTTTGCAAAATGTTCTGTACTTTAATTAACAAAGCTCCACATTAGCTCTGAATTACACACCGAAAGAACTTAGGCAATGCTGTGTCTTTCCGAGATACATACTAGACCAGCGGGCGTGTGCTGTCTTTTATTTTTCCGTACTACACTCGCGCAGCGAAAAATTAAGAGAGCAGTCGACCCTCGATTTTTGTGCAGCAGCAATGCCGAAAACAGACGACTGTTGTCCTAGAGAGGGCATCTGTTCGTACCAAAACGAATGACAACTCTTTGTATATATTTAGGAACGCAGTCGTACTGCCAAGGAAAACAGTGCTCCCAAAGTTCTCTCGTTATAGATGCAGTGAGACATTGATGCAAACAATAACAAGGCCGATAAAATACTCAAAAATGGCAGAAAATAGGGTTATTCGCAGTTTCGAGTATAGCCCACCATTCCAAACCTGAAAAAATTCCAATACAGCGAAAACATTAAAATATATAATTTTCTAGTATAGTTAGTCCTGTAGATATAAAATAAATCAAGAAAAAATGAATTTAAATTTTTTAAAATTTTTTTTAGGTTTGGTATTGAATGCATTTAACGCTAAAAAAATGGGTGAAATATTTTTTTCAGAATTTTTGAAAGTTTTTGGGCCCTACTGGTATAAGGAGGGAAGATAGATTCCCGGAAAAATCGTAGAAAATTCTTTTTTTAGTATACTTGTATGAAATCATTGTCATTTTTCGCTTTTATTAACATTGGCATTTTGCTTACCTTAACGCGGGGTACCCTTGAATTTCTGGGTATCCGCAAACAATTTTAAAAATATGTAATGAGAGAAGAGTTTTAGATAGTATTATCTAGTAACAGCAGTAAGCATGTGTTTCCTGAAACAAAACAACACATTTTACCACACAGTTACCTCAAAATATTTATTTATACGGTGAGTGATCTGTAGCTTTTTGCGAGATTCAGATACCCTACACATTTCAACATATTCCGATTGATAACTCTGAGGGCATGGTCCGTGTAAAAACAATTGAGTCGTTTTTATCAAACGATTCGAGACACTAATCAGAAGAAAAAAATGATGCTGTTGCTCTATTACTTTCGGGAATCTACACAGATATGGAAAATCTTTTACAAGAAATAAGTAATTTACCTAACATGAAAATCACTTACAATTCAAAATACAATGTGAAGGGTTTATAGAAATTGAACGAAATTCTCAAGATAATTGTGAGACGAGTTTTCAAAGTTTAATTTTGACTGAAAAATTCTTGAGAATTATTGGTTTTGATAATCATAATCTTGAAAAAAATTAGAGACACAGTTGTTGGACAAAGGCCTGCCGATCTTATTAGTGCTTTATCGTCAATAATAAGAGTGCATAGCGATATTTGTGAACCTTATTATACAGGTGATGTACATATACCTCTATTACGCATAGTTCCTCTTAATATGAACGAGTATAAATATGGTAGCATTGAGATTAGAAACTTTACTACACCAATGTATATCCCATTGTTATCTACGTCACTTCAATCGATCAGAATAATTATAAAGGATCAAGATGGAAACCCTATAGCATTATTTTGAAACAACTTATGATAACAAAAATGGTCACGTTTGGTAGGGGAAAGTAATAGTGACGTAAAGTTTATAAAAGGAGAGAGAGGAGTTCTCATGTGTTAGTCGTTGATTGGACGTATATGTTGAAAACGTTAGAACTATGTTTCAAAATTGCATAGTCGACATATTTCCCCACTACTATCGCACCCCTTCCATTAGAAAATGATCAAATTGTATAGTCGACATATTTTCTCATTACTATCGTACCCCAACTCATTACTGAATGATCAAATCGCCTGAAATATCAAAAATCTTTACTCATTTTAAAGATAACAGCAAAGGCAATCGAGCTTGAAAAAATTGATGAAAACACTCGTCTTGGGGTTTTCGAGGTCGCTCTTTCGAATGCCATTATCAGAATTTCATTTTATCGCCAAGGAAATTAAATATATCGTCTATAACCTAGAAAATTCTTAAAAAATTCGTATTTTTTTGTCTCATAAGCTAATTATTACAGTGAAAATGCCTTCGAAGCTGACTCAGAGCTTTCCCGTCAGTGTATATATGAGTCGAAATTTTTAATGGTATCCTTTGGAAATGAATAATTCAAGATGGCGGATCCAATATGGCGGACAAAAATGACCTCGAAAACCTTAGATTTTACTGAAAATGTCTATGCAGGGGTTTTCGAGGTCATTTTTGTCCGCCATATTGGATCCGCCATCTTGAATTTCGAAAATCTGATGGTGAGTCCGCAATCAGCGACTTCGAAAACCATAGAATATCATATTTTATGAAAATTGGACGACTAGAAAAATACATAATTCAAAATTATGTTATGCTTTCATCATTGCAGGTCTTTTCCGTGGTAATAACTCCATTTTGGTGCCGACATATTGAATTATTCACTTCCAAAGGATACCATTCAAAACTTCGACTCATATATACACTGACGGGAAAGCTCTGAGTCGGCTTCGGAGGCATTTTCACTCTAATAATTAGCTTATGAGACAAAAAAATACGAATTTTTTAAGAATTTTCTAGGTTATGACGATATATTTAATTTCCTTGACGATAAAATGAAATTCTGATAACGGCATTCGAAAGAGCGACCTCAAAAACCCAATCCAATCCTAAGACGGGTGTTTTCATCAATTTTTAAAATTTCAGATAGTAATGGGTAGTAATAAACCCTCCCCCACTATCGTATGAATAGTATAAAAGAAAACGTCTAGCACAGTCTATTCATTAGTTTACTCAATCACTCCTGCTGAAAATAATACATAAGATGGCTGGTCAAGGCAAACGTAAATACGAGATAACGGCTGGTCAACTAGTGGTGCCAAATATTATTATCATTAGCTGCTGCCGATGGTGTACGGACTAAACAAATCTGAAACAAAGTATTATAAGTGGTTTTATTTTTGTCAAGTGATAAAGAATTGAAGGATATCAATAAATTCGAAATATTGGTTGAAACCGCAGATAATATCTTTTATTCACTCGAGTAACAATGTCTAACAGTTTGTGATCAATCTACTTTAAATAAAGGTAAATTTCTTGCAATATATTATAAATGAGCCTATTTTATCAACTAGTAGGGTAAGCACCTCAGAGTCTGCTTCTTTTCTTGTTATTTTGAATCAAACCGAGTATGATCATATCATAGAAAAAGGTATTCCTTACATAAATATTACTATAATTGCATTATACTATTACACTTATTTTATTACTTACAGAAAACCATAATGTAGTTACTTTACATAAAGTCTTAAAAGAATCAAAAACAAATTTAAAGAATTCAATCTCAGAGTTACTGGTCAGTGATAAACTTCAGTTGGTACCCAAAAGTGATTCTCCAAATGATACGGCAGATAGATTTGAAGTTGTTTCATTGAAGCGCAGAGCTTGCACAAGTTCTACTGAGTTTGAGTATTTTATACACAAAGGTATTACTTAATTATATATTTATTCTATCAATACTTTCTCCATACTTAACCTCATACTACTCAACGACGGGGAGAAACCAACCTTAATCAGGGGTGAAGCCAGTTCGACAATAGACATTACATTCGATGATAGACATACAAAGAACAAAAAGTTCATCAGCTGGAAAGTAAATGACTTCGATTGCGTGTCTGTATGGAAGGCGGCTGTGTCAAGTGATTATCAGCTGAGGAGAAAGTAAAAGTCGTCATGCGTAAGGTAGTGAGTGTATGTGATGTAGCCATGCTGAAGGGGGAAATAGGAATTCGCACACACCAGTCTACTGGTGTTGTGATAGAATCGCACAACTCAGAGCTGAGTGTCACAAGGCGAGGAGGCTATCTCAGTGAGCCAAAGAGAAACCCACCTTTCACGAAATTGAGGAGTTTAAGTTGGTGCGGTCCAAATTGACCAAAGCTATTAAGAATAGCAAGAGACGTTGTTGGACAGAGCTGCTTGGGTTAGTTGACGATGATCCACGGGGAAGACCTTACAAGCTCGACGTGGCTCGGCTCATGAGTCAGTCAAGGCAACAATAGAAATGCCCCGAGTAACGTGGGAGAATCGTCAGTACTCTACTCCCGAAGCAAAAACCATTCACCTATCAGGTGACGCAAGAAGATGAGCACATCCACCTGATCACCCGAGATGAATTACTTCGAGAGAACAGAAGAGTCGAAAACGGAAGGGTCCCTACTATGATAACATCCCCAACGTAGCTCCTAAATCCTGCCTTGCAGAGGGAACCTTTCCTCAGAGGTGGAAGCGGCAAAGACTTGTGCTTTTGTCCAAGGGCAATAAGCCACCAGATGAACCATCATCCTATTGCCCACAATGCATACTGAATACTTCCGAAAAAACTTTAGAAAGTTTCATATTCACAAGAATCGAGACGACTACTGGACATCTTCTAGCAGACAACGAGTACAGCTTGAGAAAAAGAAGATCGATGCTCGACGCTATCAACCAAGTTGTTCATAAAGGGAAGAAGGCTATCTCTGGAAAGTGATGGAAGGACGAAAGCAAGAAATATTGTCTGCGTGTAACCTTTCACGTGAGAAATACCTACAATATAGCCATGTATAAGAACATCTTCATAGCGCTGGATAAGCTGGGCGTACCGGCATAGCTGAAGAACATGATCAAGAACTACTTAAGGACGCGACTAACTAGACTACTATTTATAACTATATTTATGTTATTAATAATTAAATTTGCATTTTTAATTAGATAAAATTTACTTGGTAACTAAAATTTAGTTCTGAATTTTTTTATCATGTTATTTAACGTCGCCCCGTTTGTGCTCCCTTGTGGAGCTAATTAACGCCGGAGGTCTGTGGTGTATTGGTAAACAAAGCACATGAAGGGAACTGCGCTGCTTGAATCAATCGGTGAAGATCCGAGACTCAAACACGACTTGACGAGTAATTCATCCCAATCTTACCGATCGAACCACCGCTACAGATCTCTTCCTCATAGGTTGGGCGAATCTCTCCAGCGAAACCCGCAGTAGAATCGGCCTTCTGCTACTCATGCGCTCAGCACAATCATTGTACTTAGTTGATCCGACCCACAGATCAGGTCCATACTGGAGCTTCAGTCACCAACCCCGGACACCAGATTCGCTCCTCGCCACCAAAGAAGTCTGAAAAACATTTTTGAGAAAATGCCTCCGAAAAATTGGCGCTAATGGGGAATCGAACCTGAGCCCTAAGCGATGTTTGTATGGGAAGCAACCACCTTGCCGCCTGAGCTAAACACCGTTCGTTAATTCTGAATTACAAATATTATATCTAATTGACAATTAAACTTTCATTTTTAATTCAATAAAGTGTTATTGATAACTATTTAGTTTTATTTATGATAATTAAAATTAACTAAATATTGTAATAAATAATTGTAATGATTGGTTAAAATTTCAAATTGATTAAATATTCTGAGACATCAGTATTAAAAAACATCAAGAACAAATTTTCAAATTTTGAATATCTAGTTGCGATGATTATTATTTTGTTTTTTCAGGTCAAGAAATTATTTTTTGTAAAATGTATAATCGTAAATAATAATTTCTATTTAATGATAAAGAATAGAAAGAGTAAAAATAATAAGTCACAAACCATTTAGCATAGTCTCAACGTAAAAAATAAAGTATTAAATTTTAAATCTTGGAATTAAATATTAATTAAAGGAATTAGCAAATTAAGTTTGAGAAAGGTAAGTGTCAATGAATTGGCAGCAGTTTAAAAAAATAGTTTTGCAGGTATTTTGACATTCAAAACTAATATTCCTTATTATTAATATTTGACTTAACAAATTATTTATTTCAGAGATAATGCAGGAAACAAAAAGCATTCAATAATAAATATCATCTTAATTTTTTAATGGCAATAGATATCTCGTTCGCTAACGCTCGCTCGGTTGTATTTTGATAAGGATGTTATTAAACATATAAATTTTAAATAGATATATTTCATAGATACAATCAATAGGATGTGAATTTTAGTTAAATATAATTGGACATTTTTAAAATATTGTTAATTTATATTATAAAACTTATTAAAGGAACAGTAATTTTCAATTGTAAATAAAAAGAAACAAACAAAAAATTTTAAAAATGTAGATTATGACTACTGATGTTTTAAAAGAAAAATATGATAAAGTTAACATTCCAAGAAAAGCTGATTACATAATAATGATGAAATATTAACTTATGTACAAAATTGATAACTATTTTTGGTTATAATTATATTTTACTAATTTAAAAAATATGTGATAACCATGACTATGAATATATGTAAACAAGAGAACTTCTATAATATATAATTCCAAATATAGTTTCTCATTTCTGAATGTAGTGTGTGTGCGTATGTACATGCGTGTGTGTGTATATGTGCACGCGTAGTATGACTATACTATTTACTAATGACTAGATATTGGACGCGCTACGCGCGCCATCAATATTTCTCAAAATAACAAAATTAATTTTCAATTATCTGCAGTCTACAAATATCACTTATATTTAATAGAACTTCAATAAACATGAAAATGAAATCATATTATGAGCAATAAAAATAATGGAAATCGGGTTGGTAATGTTACCTCAAATTACTTGCAAAGTAAATGTGGAATACACATTGAATTACCATTAAATATATATCTGTGGCTCCGAAGCATAACGACATAAGTCCATTTTTTTGAAAATCGCTAAAACTTTGGATTTTGTATCTTTAAATGGATCTTTTTCATTTGTCACTATCAATAGTAGCTAAAATATTTTTCTAAACCAACGATATACCAACAACGTAACGACAGTCCATTTTTCAGATTTTGTGCGCATCATAACGACATAAGTCCGTATCATTTTATAGTTTATTGTAGTTGTGATGTATTTTATCCATTCTAATTGAATATAAACATGATTTCATATAAAGTGTGCACAATAGCTAGATTAAATTTCAAGAATTTTCAAAATTCTAGTATATATCTCTTCTTTTCTAAATTGTTTGTGCTGTTTAAGATATGAAGTATGCCAAATGGTCGTAACCTTAATAGAAATGTTACGAAAATAGGAATATTCTTGTTTAAGTAATAAAAAATCGTTAAACAATTGCTAATTTTATAATTTATTGGTTAAAATGAGATAATATATTCGAAATCGAACGAGAATAGCACTATTAGATAAGTCCAGAGTTTCCGGTATAACGACAAAAGTCCATAATTTTTTCAGATCTTACTCGTTTCTAATGCAACAGAAAATGTATAACCTACTCATACCACTGTGTAAATATGTGTTTTGAATGTGTCAATTGACTAGTACAATATCGCGCCATATTTTCTTTCTTCCGAGCTTACGTATAAGTTTGAATATTAAAACCCGTTTTTCTCGGAAACTTGAAAAGTGGACTTATGTCGTTATGCCTCAGAGCCACAGATATTTACTAACACGAAATTGTGAGTAATAGAAGCTATAGATAAATATTGCTTCAAGTTATTTTTGAATTCATATATAAATCACTATAATAGGTTTATTCTTTATTGTTATAAAATCATATGACCTTAACTATTCTATTCATACATAATTTTATGCTTTTTACACTTTTTATTAGTTAAATTGATACTTTATATGGTGTCTAAAAAATCATTATACATTTGTAAGTAAAAATTTAGGAACATGTTTTTTTCATAAAAAACTAAGTGTCTACAAATTTTGAGCAATTTTAAAATTTTGAGCTGCTCATTTCACCCCAAATATCCTATATATATTTGGGTCGTTCTTGGGGGAATCGAGAGGTCAAAAACTAGATTTTCCTGAAACTTTGTGAAAACGTTTAATTTCATGTTCCGAGTGTGGATGAATTTTTTCAGGTTTTTTAACCTTTATGTTTTTGACGTGTGCCATGTCAAAGTTGACAATTTTAGCATTTTCTGCATTTTTTTGCCGATTTTGATTAATTTATAACTCCTCAGGAAAGCATTTTTCAGGAAAAATACTTTTTTGATGTAAAATTTTCTCAGTTATTTAATAAAAATTTTTCAAAGCTACATGTATACACTATCACTCACATACCTCCAAATGAAACATGGAAATGCAGAAAGAAAAAACCGATCCGAGGTATCTCTTTCGAAAAATTCAGGGAGGGTACCTTTTATTGTACGAAGTAACAGTATAAATCCAAAAATGGGCCGCCATCATTTTATTTAAAAATTCATTTAGTTTTCCATTTAAAAAAAATGTTTTATACAGGTTGTAACCTGCGGTCGAGCTGCGGGCCATTGGGGGTAAATGTAGGAGGGCGAAATAAATGAGACTTTAGTCGCTGTATCAGTTAACATCAAACTAAACACTTTATTAAAACAAAATTATTGGTGCCAGCCGCTTCCGCGACACGTTGCATGAGACGACTAACAGGGAACACTCGCGGGCTTGTAACTCTATATACTTTTCCACGACCGCGCACACACACACACTTAACAGGAGGAGGGAGGGTCACAGGGGGATTGCTACAAAGTTAACGACTTACAATTATAATGCGTTGGAGAATGACACTGTGGATCGGCTCTCAATGGCAATTGCTTGACTCTCGATGGGGTTGCAGTGGCTGGTCGGTGATGACGGCGGTGTGTCGCAGAGCTTGTATTAGTCGATTCGGAGAGATCGCAGGCCCACAGGAGAGTGTCTGCCTTTTTCTCTCCCTGAGTGCTTCGCGCCTTAACTCTCTCCTATACCGATCGCCAGCGCGCTGAGCTTATGCGTGTATGGCGAAGAAGCCCAAGTACAGTCGAGCGACGGCGAGCGTATTGCGGCTGCTGTAGCCGCGACTATGTTTACGTTAGCCGCGGCTAACTGCTGCTATCACTGCCTTGGCCGTTACTGAAGCGAACATCTTGGTGTTTACGGACTGGCTCTTCCTGGAGAAGGTTCTGCAACTGCTGGTGAGATCATCTATTAGTCCTTCGGAGCTACGGTGTAGATTCGGTGAGTCCACTTGCGTTCGTAATCTCTTTTAACCATGATCTTGATGAGTTTCTTTTCAGCTTTTGCAGGTGTAGCAGGAATAGAAAAAAAACAAGATCTTCCACTCTTCAGGGTTCTGCAGGGTTCTTGAGGATCTTCACTCTCTAGGTATTTAATAGACTAAACAGTTTAATTTATTAATGCTTTTTAGATGTGCGCTGGTAATGGTTGCACCAACGGAGTAGCTGAGGTAGGCAGAACAGTTTTAATATCCTCCTGATTCGTTGGCAACTGCATCTGCTGGATACTATGAAGGTTACCTTTGGAATGAAACCGGCTGCCCTGCAGAACTTTCATCCCCAGTCTACGTTCCAGCCAAGAGGTATTCGTGCTTCTGCTGTATGGTCTCCTCGCTGCCCTTGTTGCTGTGGCTACCTCGTCTCCATGAAGGGTGGTGTTAATGCTTGTAGCATGTGAGGGGTTAGGTTTGTAGGGATAAGGATGGGAATTCTACATCTGGTGTGTGTGATTAGGGCAGGTGGTTATTATCTATGAGGGACTGGCTCTTAAATAGTCTCTCCAGGATAGCGAGCTTCGCTTCAGGGGTCCTGTACATGGTAAGTACATCTTTTGTGTACTGTTTAGACCTCCTAAGGAAGCATTGCTTAATATAGGGTTTCTTATTTTACTATAAGTCTGACTATATAGTCAGCTATCGCTTTATCTTGTATCATAGCATTTTGCCAGGATACAAACTCCCCCCTTCCAAAGTGAATTAGACGTTTACTTACGTCGAATTCGAACGACAAAACAAGAAACTAGGAGGCACATGAGCAGACAAGTTGAATCACTTTAGAAGAGTGGTGGGCACTATAGGCATAAAAGGGGGTCTAGAATTAATACGAATGCAACGTGTTAGATAGTCGTATGTGATAGAAACCGTATTGTGTGTATGTGTTTCACAACGGTTTACTAACTTAACGGGTGGCTGACCCTTATAAAGGTAAGTAAAGAAAAAAATAGAAATATAAAATTACAAAAGATATAGAACAAAAAAGAATATAAGAAATACAATTTAACATTACTTTTGGCAAAAAAAAAACTTGTAACGTTTGAGCAGTATCGGCTCCTCTCCTGTGGGTTGGCTGCTTCTGCTCTTTACCGCTTCTTTAGTGTCAGTCAGAGACGTCGACCATACGGCTACTGAATCTTCTGCTGCTGATTCGCGAAGTACTAACTTAAACTACTACTACATGAGATTTAATTCTCTTTTTACGCATGGAAACTTTGCAAATGCTATCGATTATTTGTGCGTAATCTGGGGGATTCAACTCGACTGGTCCTTTTTGGATTTACGATAGGTGCTTTAAGCACAACATTTTAAGTCTTTTATTTTACTCGAAGCCTACGGGGTCACTAATCACGACTTGTATTTTCTCTCTCTCTCTCTCTCTCTCTCTGACCGGCACTGAGGTGAGTTAATTATCTCTTTCTAGTTCGGGATCGGGGAAGGAGGTTCTCAAACGCTGGCTAAAAAACATTAACGGGATCGCCAACGTGGTGGGTGACTACTACTCCGGCGCTCATTGGTGTTCGATCAATGTGAACATTAATGGTTCCCTCCGACACGGGCTGTCTAGGAGAATGACTTAGATTTCTTTCGCGGGGGATCTCAACCGTGCGAAGCGTGGAAAGGGGGTTGGCCTGGGGGTGCGGTTCCTGCCGGCAGCATGAGGGCGGCCTCGTTTGCTAGCACGGGTACCCGTGGGTGCCTGATCGTCGGAGATCGCGTAGGAGTAGGCTCCTCCTTTGCTCCTGCTGCGGAGTTAACTTCTGGCCCTCCCGCGGCCAGGCGGTCGTCAGTTTCTGGAGCAGGCGAAGTTGGACGTGGTTGAGTCCCTTCGTTCCCCGTCCCGGTCGTGCGATGCGTTCCATCGTTGAGTTCCTGAGGGAGAACGTGGGGTTGTGAAGGGATCAAAACTCGGAGCGGGCGGTACTTTTTCAGATCGGAAATGTGGACTTTGGTTATGCGTTTAGACTCTACGTCTTCTATCTCGTAAACAAGGGCGGGGGAAATAACCTTAACAACTTTACAGGATCCTATGAACTTAGCAGCTAGCTTAGCTGCGAAGTTTTGGGCTACTGAAGACAATACGTGATTTCGTCGCAATACTAAGTCATCTATTTTAAAACTGACATCACGCTTATTTCGGTTATAATAGCGCGCCTGGCGTGCCGTGGCACTTTCTAAGTGGCGTTTAATTAAATCATGTAAGGCGGGAAGGCGTTTCATTCTATCGAGCCAAATCTCTGGGTCGTGGGGATATAATTGTTTGGGATTTTCCAGATGCTTGCGCAAAAACTCTTTAAGAAGGTCGCTATCATTCCCTTTAAGGTCCAGTTTACTTGCTCAACCGGATTAGCTTGGGCATGGTAAGGGGGAATGGTCGTTTGAGTAACACCGTACTGTGTTAGTCGCTCTGTAATTAATTTATTGGCAAATTCTGTACCGTTGTCTGTTAGTAAATATTGCGGACAACCCCAACGATTGATGATTAATTCGTCGAAAGCTTTTAAAATATTCTTCGCGTCCGATTTACGGAGGGGCTTGAGCTCAACATACTTTGTAAAAAGATCCTCAAATACTAATATATACTGACATCCACCCTTGCTACGGGGTAGGGGTCCCATAATATCCGTGCCTACTACTGCCCAATGTCCTTGTAGATTTCTTTCTCCCATTAAGCCGGCGGGTGCTTGTTGAGAGACCTTATGTAATTGACAGTCCGGGCAGGCTTGAACGTAACACGCGGTATCATAATAAAACCCGGGCCAATAATAATAATTAGTTAATCTGTCAAAGGTTTTTTTTGTGCCTTGATGTCCGGCCTGGTGAGCATTGTGCGCTTCGAATAGGGCGCGTTCTCGCTCGGCTTGGGGTAAAACTAATTTCCAGGCATCTAAATCTGGTATTACAGGGTCTACAATGGGATTAGGTCAGTAGTAATAAATTAAGTCGTTCTGTATACGCCAGCGGGGAAATTTTCTCGGTACTCGTTTTAATGACTCTAATCGTTTCTGATACCACGTATCAATGCTAATTGGGGCTAACGCGGCTATCTCGCTTAGACCCTTAATGCTCGGGACAGCGCGTCTGGAACTTTATGCTCCGATCCTTTATGGTGTGTGAATTTAATATAATAAGCGCTGAGAGCAGTGTTTCAGCGTGCTAAACGGTCAGTGGGATTTTTCAAATTATTTAGCCAAAGTAAATTATAATGGTCAGTGATGACCGTGAATTGTTCACCGAGTAAATATCCACGCAGACTTTCGACTGCCCATAGTACGGCAAGGCACTCTTGCTCAGTTACCGTATAATTGCGCTCGGTTTTAGAGAGGGTTCTGCTAACATAGTAAATGGGGTGTTCTTCCTCATCAAACTTTTGTGTTAAAACCACGGTAATCGCTATGTCACTGGCATCAGTTTGAAGGCAAAAGGGGCGCGTAAAGTCTGGACAAGCTAGAACTGGGGCTTCTGTGAGAGCCAACTTTAATTTCTCAAAAGCTTCTTGGTATTCTAATACCCAATGCCACTTAACTAGTAAGCGCGTTTAGCGGGGCCCGGTAATATGCAAATCGAGGTATAAAACGGGCATACCATCCCATCATTCCTAGAAAACGGCGTAATTGACAGAGATTCGTAGGTGCGGGGTACTCTACAATCAGACGGATTTTATCGGGGTCGGTATGTAATCCATTAGAGTCGACAACGTAACCGACATATTAGCAGCTTTCAAGGCTTCTAGCACCATGCGTAACCATTTCAAGTGTTCGTCAAAACTCTCATTAACGATGACGATATCATCTAGATATGCAAATACGTGGGGGCTCCATTCGGGTCTAATTAGTTTATCCATAATTCTTTGAACTGTAAAAGCGGTTACCTCGCGACTGTTTATCTCTAACGGAATCTGGTGATGTGCTTGGCTCAAATCAAACGTCGAAGTATATTTAGCAGCACGAAGTTTATCGAAAATATCGTCCATATGTGGAATAGGCTACGCGTCTTTCTTCGTTAATTGGTTTACAATTCGATAATCAATACAAAAGCGATTTTTACCATTAGGTTTTGGCACTATCATGGAGCAACTACTCCATGGGTTTTCCGATGGCTCAATAATACCTTCGGCTAACATTCGATCTACTTGGGTTTAGGCGGCGGATATCATTTTCGGAAAGGTTCTTCGCGTTTTCTGTTTAATGGGTTCGTGTCCTTGTACGTCTATTTCATGTTCGACTAATGGGCAGGTACTCAAAGTTTTGGGGGTTTCGGGGACAAGCTCGTCTACTAGGCTCTTAACTTCAGCAAGGTCAATGGGTGTTGCTGGGACTAGACCGCCTACACTAGCTAGTACGGGAATACAACTTGGATCCAAATCGTAAGGGTAGAACAAATGGGCAACTCCCTTCTCTGTACTCCATATTTTCGTAATCTATACGGATGTTAAAAAGTCTTAAAAAATCAATACCTAGCAAACCTTCGTATTGAAGATCGTCCGAAATGTTCAAGGGCATGGATTTGCGAGTGCCGTCAAACGTAAAGGTATCATTCAGGATCCCTTGAGATACTACAGCGGTTCCGTCGACTACTGTTACTATAGAGGACAACGGAGAAAACTTTCCTCTTAACATCGCGCTAGTGCCTTTACCTAAATACGATTGCGCGGCACCTGAATCTACCATCGCAATTAATTTCATTCCATTTAAATCCAAATTTCGGAAATTTTGCGGTTCTCTAGACATAGGGGCGATATACGACGGGACATTTGGGTTTAGAGGATTCTCATTTTTCGCGGAATTAGTTATAGAGAGCTGGTTGTTTTGATTTGGTTTACTAATATTAACTATAATAGACGACTCTTGTACGCGAGGAATTTCGCCTATCTCTGCAGCTTGCGGGGGGGTATTTATTTGACGGGATGGGCTCTAACAGTGTACGGGTGTTTGTAGTTTCATTACGCGGCATAGGTGAATTATCTTCGGTATTATTGACAAACAAGTTAACTAAATGCGAGGTATTATTATCAATGCTTTCTAATCGTATTTCGAGATGTTTATCGCGTGCCCTGGATGTGTCTGGAGAGCCAACGGGCATTAATGGCTTTCCGGCTTGGCGTTTCCCGGATTCATACGCGAACTATATTTTGGACATCTCTTCTCTGTGACTCCTCTACGTCCGCACCCTCGACATATCAATTGGGGGCATTCATCCCTCCAATGCCCAACTTGTCCGCAACCAAAACATGGTTCGGCTAATTTCCGTTGTTCGATATTCCTCGAATCGGCGGATGACGTAGAAGGATCACGAGGGGGCGGTTGAGAATCGGCTAAGGGATTAGGATGAGTCGGCCCGTGAAGGCGGCGTACTTCTTTTCGTTTACCTAACTTTTGTAATTCGGGAAAAGATCTAAACTGTTCTCGGGTAATACGTTGTCGATAACTGGGGTGGAGATTTCGGTAAGTTTTGTCAAGTTGTTCGGAAACGGATATTACGGGTCAAATGCGATCCAAAAGAGCACAGAATTTACTGATATACGTACAAATATCTTCTCGCGGTCCTTGGGTACGATGTTCGAGTTCTTGTCGCAAGCGCTCCTGCAAATCGTCTGCTCCATACTGTAGACAAAAAGCGTCTATAAAGTCCTCATATGTTTCCTATGCACGATACTCTCGATTAAACCACTGTGTCGTTTGAGTGTCGAAAATTGCAGGTAACGTGCGCAACAAGTCCTCGAGCGACAAACCGAAATTATCTTTACATACCGTCAGACGAGTAAGAAATTCTTCTGGATCCATTTTTTCGTGGCCTTTAAAAGATATATTCCATTTATTTAATAAATCGCATGTTCGACTCTCACGTAAAAAGAAATTTTCCCAACGAGTGCTATCTGTTGACCGAGAATTACGCGAGCGCGAGTAATCTGCGGGGTGCAAGGGAAGTCGGGTAGAAGCTAAGGGTTCGCGAGAGTAAACTTGTCCGTCAGGAGAGTCTAAAGATAAATCGCATTGAATTCCGGTATGACGGGGTGTTGGACGAGGTTGGAAAAGGCATCGGGTACATTCTTTACGATGTTGATCTTCAATAGAGTTTCTATGATCAGTATCCGGGTCTACGTCTCGTTGTTCCTCAAAGCGGATGCGTCTCGGTTCGGAATTTTCCGTTCGTCGTGACAAAGTCTCTAGAGTGCCTGGAGGATCTGATTGCGCGGCGGGAGTTGGGATGGGATATCTTGATGTTACGGGTGAAAATTTACGGGCACTATTGTCACTATTGGGGAAAATTCTGGGTAAAGGCTGTATTCCGCTAATCCTTGGAGCTTGAAATCCGTTATAATTATTGACGAGAGTTGGCGCGAATTTATCGGATGATACCGCGCGATCAGTTGGCGCTTGGACTGTTTCGTATATATTACTTCGGCTAAGTTGAGGAGTTGAATGCGCGCTTAACTCTGGCCTCTGAGCTTCTAGCGATTGTACCAAGCCACCCGGGGCAGAATCATCCATCATCGTACGCGGTTGTGACGGAGGCAATTCAACATTAGTATTATTTTGTGAATGGGAAGTCTCGCGGATTTCCGCGAATTGTTCCTCCGGTTCTCAATGCGATAAAGCTAAATTATCTACAGGTTCTCTAGATACGGGTGCGGCTGTACTGGTGGATACAGGGGCGGTTAGTTCGTCGCGGCTTGCATTCCAAAGCGCAGAATATGGACCGAAATACCTACGCACCTCGTAACGGATGAGGCGATCTCTAACAACCATAGCATCGGAGCAAACATTTAAATCCCTATTAATGGCATGAATAATGACGAGCCCGTCTGACATTCGCCCGATCACGTTTTGGATAGCGGCTTGACCTCAAACTGGATCAAGCGTGATCAGTTCGTCACTTGCACAGAAAGTGGTCAAAATACTGATATCTAATTCGTCCATGATATCAAACAATAATAACTGATTAGTATTAAACGTGAGGGGAGGCACTCTAGCTCACTGCTTCCTATTAGCTCAGCTTGTTCTTTTCTGTTAATTACTAAGTAAAAAAAATGAAAAGTTTCTTAATTTAGTATCAAAGCAGATCAAAAGCGAAGTATGATTGTTATGCACACAAAAAAAATAATTCTAAGAGTTAGAATAGCAAAACTAAAGGAAATATTTAAGCCACACAAACTATTTTACAAAAGAAATAAATAACAAAGAATTCCATTAGTGTTCAAAATAAAAAAAAAAATTATTGCAAAAAGAAAATTAAAGACAAAAGAACAAGCAGGCACCGACAGCAGTCAATTAGCGTGCAAGGCAGTGCGATCTCTTTCCCAAGCTGAGATCCCGTGTACAGGCTGGCAAAAGTTGGAGAGGGGGGGAATCTACTACGAAAAAAAAGGAAAAGGGAACTAAACGGATTTTTCTACTTGATCCGGATTGGGTTATTCGATTTAATAATTATTTTAGTTATTTTTTAATTATTTTAGTTACGTTTATTTTATTTTAATAATTTAAATGAAACGAAATATTTTAATCTAAAATAATTTAACAAAGATTTAATGTTATCGACACACAAAACTTAAAGTTTGATCCGTATTGAAATAGTTGAAAAGATATCATTCACAATTTATGAATATAAACGAAATTCAAAACAAGAGATTAAGTTTCTTCCTTTGCTTCTATTAACAGAGACATATTTACATTTAGCATTGATGTAAACAAAGGTTACGATATGCAAAGTTACTACGCCGCGAAGATATTATATATGTTCATTTACAGCGTAAAAGGGGTGAGGGAATTTTTGTCTAATTTTCTTGTCGCCGTTGTTAACACGCAAAAGAAAAAAGAAAACAAAAAAAAATACAATAAAATAAAAATAATGCTTCACGAGAAAAGGGGCTGAAAATTCTATTTACGGGAAAACAAAAAAATTACTACAGGGGAAAGGAATCTCGAGCGGGGAAGCATTCGGGGTTCACACCTGTAAGTGCACGGCGTACCCTCGTGGTCGCTGCGCGACGACTTACAGCGTGAACAGGGCTGTGCTCTTTGCATTGACCTCGCCTACGAATTTTTAAAAGAAATATAACTCCCCCGTACCAGGGAGAAAGAGAGAAAATAAGCGGGCAATGGTAAATATGTTGTATAAAAAAAATTGTATAAATAATGTAATCAAGGTTGTATGCACATGAATGGGTAAGTACGCGAGCGCGCGGCAAAATGTCTGCCCATCGTTCCTTCTCCTCCCTTTCGAGTGTGTGCGACTCGTGTCTTCACTGGCACTCACACTTTTATTTTCACTTGGCTTTCGCGTTACTCGGCCCCACGTTGGCTGCGCCAATTTGTAACCCGCTATTAAGGGTAAATTTAGGAGTGCGAAATAAATGAGACTTTAGTCGCTGTGTCAGTTAACATTAAACTAAACACTTTATTAAAACAAAATTACGGGTGCCAGCCGCTCGCGCGGCACGATACATGAGACGACTAACAGGGAACACTCGCGGGCTTGTAACGCTAGGAGTCACCCCGACGAGACTCTCATGTCCTGGAGGACTCTACGCGCACAGTCAAATCTATTACGTGGCTCTATATACTTATCCACGACCGCGCACACACACCTTTAACAGGAAGAGGGAGGGTAACATGGATATTGCTACAAAGTTAACCACTTACAAATATAATGCGTTGGAGAATGACACTGTGGATGGGCTCTAAATGGCAATCGCTTGGCTCTCGATGGGGTTGCAGTGGCTGGTCGGTGATGACGGCGGTATGTCGCAGAGCTTGAATTAGTCGATTCAGACAGATCGCAGGCCCACAGGAGAGTGTCTGCCTTTTTCTCTTTCTGAGTGCTTCGCGCCTTATCTCTCTCCTATACCGATCGCCAGCGCGCTGAGCGCATGTGTGTATGGCTAAAAAGCCCGAGTACAGTCGAGCGGCGGCGAGCGTATTGCGGCTGCTGTAGCCGCAGCTCTGTTTACATTAGCGAGTCCACCTGCGTTCCTAAAATGCTTTCCTGAGGAGTTATAAATTAATCAAAATCGGCAAAAAAATGCAGAAAATGCTAAAATTGTCAACTTTGACATGACACAGCTCAAAAACATAAAGGTTAAAAAATCTGAAAAAATTCATCCACACTCGGTACATCATATTAAACGTTTTCACAAAGTTTCAAGAAAATCTATTTTTTGACCTCTTGATTCCTCCGAGAACGACCCCTATATATACGTATGTATAGTAAGCAGTTTGAGGAGTTAGAGTTTCTCCATCCAGAGTTCGGACAAGTGACTACAGTAATAAACGCCTCTCTCTGGGCTGTTGGTACTAAGCAAACTCCTCAAAGTGCCCAATTCCAATACTTGGCACTTTGAGGAGTCTCCACAAAGTGACAGATTCAAATACATATAGGGAAAAAAATCTCCTCAAACTGACCAATTCTACTAAGTATACATATATACCCGTATCTACATACATATATGTACTATAACGGAGTAAGAAACCCTGCTGTCCGACAGTTGGCAGTGGCACAAGGGACGAAGAGTTGCCTTAAGCTTTCATTGTAGAAAGCTTAGGCTTCTTACTACTCATTCATTTAGGTTTTGATTTAAAAAAAATGTCATATACAGGTTTAAAAAATATATAGTTAAATTCTACGAAAAATTACAAGAAAAAAGTTTATGTAAGATATTTCGAAATTTTGAGCAAAAACGAAGCAAAGCTTCGAAATATCTTACATAGACTTTTTTCTTGTAATTTTTCGTAGAATTTAACTATATATTTTTTAAACCTGTATATGACATTCTTTTTAAAATCAAAACCTAAATTACCAATACCAACTAAAAACCATAACATTCTGGGATTTATACAGATACTTCGTACAATAAAAAGTTATCTCCATGTATTTTTCAATGGGAGATACCTTTTTTTTTTAAACAAACATGAGTTTTTCATTAAAATGTGTGAATCCTTTAGGAAGGAATGAACACTCTGATGAGTTAACAAATTTCCCAAAATATTTTTTTAATTTATTATTAGTAATGAAAGGAATAGGCTTTTTTGTAATAATATCACTTAGCATATTACATTAATATATTATGGAATATTATTACAAAAAATATACCTTTAAAAAACGAGCTGTTTGGGAATTATTCACATTTTGAATTTTCGCGCGGTTGCGCGCTCGACGGCCTAGTCGCGTCGCAGCAGCGGCGCGGCAGCACGTCTCAGAGTCGCAGCGGAACAGCTGCGACTAGCTAATGTCTACGGCAGTCATTAGTTTTAATCATGTTTTCTCTCTCTCTCTCTCTCTCTCTCTCTCTCTCTCTCTCTCTCCCATTATCTTATGGGAGAGATATTAGTTTGACTTACGGTGCGAGTGACAGGAAGCAAGGAAGAAGACGGAAGTTCTTCCTGCAAGCGCTCTCTCAGATTTTGAACATCCTCGAGGCTACATCAGCGACAAGGAAATTCTACAAATCACACACCAAAACCAACGCTTTTCACTGGCTCAACTCAACGTTCATCAAAGAAATTAATTCTACAGCAACTCATCATCATCAACAAACTCCAGGACACCGATTGAGAAGATACACCACATCGTGGGAGCAATTATTCTTACTACGCAGGAGCTGCACACGTGCACAGCAGCACAGTGAACCATCATCAGGAGCACACTCAGCTACAGGGTGTAGATCTTCTCATCGATTAACAGTGGATAATTTAAATTGGTCAAACTCATTTTAATCAAACACATCTCACCGGTGAAACTCAGTGGACATTGAACTAGGTCAAACTCATTCAATCGAACAACTGTATTCTCATAACAGGTCAGTTGCTCCTTCGGAGGGAGCTGGTTTTTGTCTCAACTCTGACATAAACAACAACAACCATTTAAGAATTTATAACTATTTCCATGTACACAATCTAATTAATATTTGTATTAATATTGTTAAGTATATTCAAACATTCAAATGTAAATTCAACCACTCTTTCCGAGACTTGATGTAATTAAATAATTTTAAGATGTTTATTTTTATATTATAAATTTAAATATATTGTAAAGTTTTTTACTTCATCTTGTGTTCGACTCAAGTTAATTTCAAAACCCACCCACAGCATGTTACTCATAACTAATCATGATATTCTCAAACACGACCCTATCCATCTACCTCATGGGTGGCGCAGTAAAGATACACGGAGAAAATATTAGTGTAAAAATTATATTAAATTCTTGAAAAATTACCATCCTGTGCAGGGAACGCAGCCACAGACTGTAATAAGTACGATATTTACTATTTAAGCCAATAAAAATTATAAAACAAAAGTGAAAAATTATCATTCTAGTATGGTAAAACTTGTAATTTATAAATTTTACTGCAGGGACTATCAGATGTGCGCGACATAACCTGCAACGACGTCTTAAAATGACCAACAACAAACATAGATTTAGCGTGATGCGCAACGTAAAGGAGGCTAGTTGACTTATAAATAATTGTACTAATTGTTAAACCAAATCAGTAAATTTTGGTAGAGACGACTGACAGTGAAGTTGTTGATAACTATAATTTATTGATATTACCGGTCTCACTGTCCATAAATTTTTGAGGAAAGTGGTGAAATAAACAACACCCAAGTGCATAATTTTTTTGCCGACGTTTCGATTACTTCCCTATGATCCTCATCAGAGCTAAAGTTTATTAAGTAAATTAAGTACAAATCTTTAACAAAATACATACAACAGTTTTTTTAACAAGATAAACACTTACGTAATAAAGAGTTCAACAAAAATCAAATTATTATCTGAAATGATACATATCACAGCAGAAAAAAACAGTATGAACGTCCAGACGGACACAATCAACTTGAAAAGTGAATACATATCTTTTATATTTAGTGAAAAATTCCTTGCACAACAATAGTACATCCTCAATTTTATCCAAAAGATGTGCGAAGAAACTCATAGTAACACATTTACACTAGCAACGCACTCTGCTACCAGTCTCTCCCCCTTTCCACAAAACTAAACTTTGTTCGTGTACATGTACACGGTAGCGACGCTTGTAACTCTCACTAATACTTTTCCAATTTTCCACTATATAATATATAACAGCTTACAATTTCGACCACTTGACTGGCAGCAACTAATGCGGCCTATACAAACATATTTTAAACTCTTGAAAATAGTTTTTGTTGAACTGTTTACTGCGTAAGTGTTTATCTTGTTAGAAAAATCTCTTGTATGAATTTTGTTAAAAACTTGTATTTAATTTATTTAAAAAACTTTAGCTCTGATGAGGATCATAGTGAAGTGATCGAAACGTCGGCGAAAAAATTACATACTTGAGTTTTGTTTATTTTACTACTATATTTATAGACAGTGCGACCAGTAATATCAATAAATTCTACTTAAACCAAATTAATTATTACAATCCCCTACATATTAATATCCATGGACGTATCAACGTCACGCCTAAAATCGGTGTAACGCCAAAAATAGATATAGATATATAGATGTGTATTATTACTAAGGGGAGAGAGAGAGA
>JAWWEQ010032401.1:0-21961 GCA_035583055.1 Torymus tubicola
CATCTATAGCATTCATTTATAAAATTAGCTATATACAACATAATACTTTATCTGTTAAAAATACCTTCGGCGAAATTGAACGAAATTCAAAATAAAACGAATTCCACTAACAATTCTTCCCTTCGAAGCTAACCACAAGCGCTTTAGCTAATCCTCGCGCTTACACGCCGCGCCGATAAAAGTCAATTAACAAGCCTCAGATAACGAGACGAGAGAAAGAGGGAGAGGAAAGTGAAAGAGTGGAAGAGAGAAAAAAGAAAGAAAGGGTCGCACGTATAGCGCGCGCCGTGTATATATTTATCTGGGCGTCGAAGCGACGAGGTCACTACTACGGATTCGCGCGTCGCAGGTGCGAAGTTTTGCGTGCGTGCTGGCGGCGCAGACCCGAAAATAGACACCCCGACGCGCGTATTTCCTTTCAATGGCTAAACGAAAGTGATGGCGGAAAAGTTCCTAGCGACTTAATAATATTTCACGATGATTTTTGTAGTTAACTATTACTTTTTTTTGCGAGACAATGAACGTTGAATTATAATGGTATATAAAAGCTTTAATTTTAGAACAATCGTGAAATCGGAAAAATGTCAATAGTTTTTTCTACTCACGTTTTTACTATTGCGTTACAATACACACCGCACGCTGGTAATATATCGTTCATCAACCGATCTTCCATTTCTAAACAATAATTCTTTTGAAACATAGTTATATACCCGCGAGTGACATTGTTAAAATGGCAACATCAGCCAACATTAGAAGCTAAACATCCATTGTCAAGCCCTCCCTTTCCACAACCTTCAAAGCATCCATAACCCACAACAGTGCCACCCACTACTCACATAATTAAACTCCCACCCTCTCTCATTCACACATACATACACAACTCGCAACAGCATCCCGCGCGTATATGTAATATGTGTGTGCGTATATACTTCCGAAGGACTGCAAAGGCGATACGCGCGTGTGCCCACGCGTATATATGCGTCCACACCTCTCTATATACGTCTCGCGGTAATGAAAACTCGTGTTTTGTAACCGCGTGTGCACGCGCACGAGCCTCGAGTGGTTTCCGATTACGGGGGCGGCTACAAAGTGCGCAAATTACGCGCTTACCGAATAGCGCGGGCGCGCGCGTGTCTGTGTGTAACCCAGTAGCTTCCGCAGGAAACGAGAGAAACGAGAATAAGCACGTGCTCTCTTTCTCGTACAAAGGTGTTGAGATGAGTCTAGTGAGAAAAAGAGAGAGAGAGAGAGAGAAAGGAAAAGTGTTAGGCATGGTCTTTATTTATCATTGGGGTGCGGGAGTTTGATATTTTTTAGCGTCGTCACATGCGGTTCTAATGATAAAGGAGAAGTTTTCGTGTTACATTGTACTGATGTTGGGTTGGCGAATATCAATATTTAGTGTTTTTGCAACTTGATGTTTTGCGAGCTCAAATCATTTGAGTATGTACTGACGTTTTTGTAAGTTGATGGTAATAAACATTCGTCTTTTGCGGAAGAATAGAATTTATAATGGATGTAGGGATAGCAGGTCATGGAAGCAAGAATTTGGCTCTAGCTTTACAATTTTTTGTTGCTCATGACACGCCAAAATTTCGAATTATGGACTCTTCTCGTTTTATTTTTAGATGTACCAGGAAGAAGCTTTTTCTGATATCAATCATTTGTTCCAGATATGTCTTACAGAAATGAAAACATTCATGAATAAGCATTCGTTGCTTTTTCGGCATTTAGAAATATTGTTTTTGTAGTTTGAAAACTATTTGTAATCTAAAGAATTAAAATTTATATTAGTAATCTTAAATTTTAATAAATAATTATGAAACTAAGCGATTAATACAGTAATAAAAGTAATTGTAACGCGAGATTCTAAAAGCTTTAGTCTCGTTCTAATGTACCTCGTATTCCTAATTTTATTACATTTATAAAAAATATTGTAAAGTACAATAATTATTATCTTATAGTTTGTTACAAAAAGGTCTACCATCCAATTAACATTTCCGCCAACCACTTACAACCCGAACAAACCTATTTTCTTATTACCTCTTCCAACATTCTCAGCCGCGCTCATATGCTTCGACTTTACAGATATACTCGCAAAGTTCTCCCCCCCCCCCCCTCTCCCTCCCTCTCTCTCTCTCTCTTTCTCAACCACACAGATCGACGCGCCAATAACGTCAATTATTCCGTCTAGCGACTCCCTGTACACGACGACTACTTATACTATATACTGCGGCACACGGAAGACTGCAGAGGCGTGAAGTCCAGAAATAAGGGAATAGCCGCCAGCTCGCGACCGAGCAGCCGAGTTTCGCCGAAGCAGCTTTGCGCGCACGCAGGCAAATTGGAACGTCTGTCCGCGTAGTTCGCGCAACTAGCTAACTGCTGCTCTAGTCTAGCCGGACTCTTCTTGCTCCTTTTTTCACGAGTATATACGCTCTCTCTCTCGCTCTCTCGCAGTTTCCTCCAGTGCTAAAATAGAACGCGACGTATATCATTTGAGGCGAGCTTTGTTTATTTGCATCTAATTTCGACGATTTAAATAGATTCGCCACAATTAACGGCCCAGTCGTAGCGCAGACTTTATTATGTCTGGCATACTTTTTCATTCCTCATGCTTTAATATATCTGCGTAAGGGATTAAATATGGTCCTCGGACGTCATGTTGCACATGTTTAATAGGGGAAATGTATATATTTTATTCATTTCGAATGCGAGGTATCGAGTTGTAGCGTTGTTACAGGTACGGGTATCTATATATGTAACATGGAATTTGTAATCGATCGATATTCCATTAATTTACAATCCACAGCGTAGGATTATGCACGATATTGTTATACTACAGATTTAGAATAACGCCAACAGACGATACGGATATATACATTGACGTATTAATTCGTAATATTACGTATGGATATGTTGCGCGATATGTAACTTGACTGAACGTCGATATAATATAGCAAAATCTGCAATCGTCGCATAGACTCGCTTGCACGTTGCCTCACCTCCATGCGGATTTGCATAAATATCTCCATCCGTACCTACACACATCGTATTCGTCGTCGTTGTCGTCGTTGTCTACGTCCCCTTCACTTTCTCTTCGCGCGCCACTCGACTATATACTCTCGCGCTTTCTCCTCTTGCTTTTCCCCGTTCCTCGTCGTCGTCGGCTTCTATCTTTCCCCGTCTAGTGTCTAGACTAGATGCAGACGCAACCTAAGGTCCGGATTAAATTTAGCGGCATTTTGTTTCGTCTGCATCCCTCTCTCTCTCTCTTACTCTTCCATCCGCAGCCGTCGCGGATTTTTCAGCACAGCCAAGGCTATATCCGTTTGCACCGCGAGAAAGACAGAGAGAGCGAAAGTCGATTAATGCGTCAGCGTGCCGTATGTGTATATATATGTGTGTAGCTATGTGTTAGAGAGCTGCCCTATAAGAATCCTCTGCTCTCTTTCTCTCACGCGTTCTCTCACCGACCAGACGCGAATATGGCGTTATGTGATACGCTAGCACGCGTAGGAATCCCCGTATGTTGGTGTATTTTATTTTCTTTTTTTTGTCGTTATGGTTTCGGAGTCTGCGCGTGTCTGGCCGTGATAAAATGCTTTTTTTCGAGATTATTACCACCTCTTGGGTTTCTATTTAGTCTGAATCGCTGGCGCGCTCGCGTGCGGACTCGGGTCAATGGAGCCGGGAGAGAGGCGATTGTTTTACGCGCAGACAAAATACGCGCGACCACAGCGACGAGAGATTTCGTTCATCTGAGAGTGAGAAAACAAGGTATGCAGCGCTGCGCTTGTTTTCTGACCGATTTTCTTGTATTCGGCGGTTTATGAATTTTTTTCGACTAATTTTTTCTTTTTCTTCTTTATTTTTTGCTAAAAATAACAACTTGCTTTGAATTTCCATATTTTTATTAGTTCTTCTTCCGCAATTGATGTTTATATATTAGTTTTTATCAAGAAGTTTACGTAGGAAATTTATCATATAAATTGCATCAAGAGGAGTTTATATGGTTGTGCAATTTCTGAAAATAAATTTTCTTTCTTTAGAATGAGAATACTACGAATACTTTGCGATACATCTTTTCTCACCCCAACTCATGCATATCAAACGATATTTATTTATTTCGTGCCAAAACATCTCTTATTTAGCCAAACTTGTTCTAAACCTCAGACTATAACATACGCACAATAGTCACAATTTCAAACAATACGCGGATTTCGCAAAGTGTGCATATCGAGCAACGTTTCAGCACACGTATATGTCCAAAAATCAATTAATTACAATACACATCATATTGTAGCAACGCTCATATCAGACCGCGAATTAATCCCCACGGAGCAAATGACGTCCCATTGTGGCACGACTATCAGCGGATCATTTATAAACACGCTGTTACCGCGCCCGAAGAATAGCAAGGGAGGGAGAGAACAGCTCTCCCCCGCTGCGAAAGGAGATTTGAAGGCACATTAAACTTCCGCGACGCGCGAAATTCTCATCTCGTCGTCGTCGGCGGCAGCAGCAGCAGCAACGGTGGTGGTGGTGGTGTCGGGGGCTTCAAAGTGTCCCCCAAAATGCCTTTGAGGAAACTTCCGACCTCTGCGGTACGCCGCCCCTCTGCCCGTTCCGCAACCCTCAAAAATAATGTTGTTCAAGAGGCGTGGAAAGCGACTGCGCCTGCGTTGTCTGACGGCTGGATAAACTTGGCGTGCAAGCGAAAGTCGGCAACGGTAGTCTGTGTGTGTGTACTTTTGTGATTTCTTTTTTTCTTTTTTTTTTGCTCGAATTTTTTCAAGAGAATGACATTTTCAATTACTAGAGTGAGTTGTCGATCGATATTTTACGGTTGTGAACGTGAAATAGTCATATGGTAGTAATTTACAACACGTGTCTAATACAATATGCATGAAGTGACAGGTTACATTATAAAGGTGCTATTTATTGGAAACCGATACTATTTTAAATTATCACTTGAAGTTTGATGCTTGCTGCAAGTATATATATAACACGTGACCCAATTCATTTCTCAAAATTTAAAGGGATGAAACACATGGTCCACGGTTGTAATATAAGAATAGCTTGTCGATTTTCATGAATTTTGAAAGAACGTATATATCTTGATACAATACGACGTGCGACCGCATTCTAAATTCAGGTGAAGTTTATCGGAGGATTTCAGTGTTAATAGCATTTGACCTTCTATTTTTGCACTTATTCCATATTGTCTCATATTGTGCGGAGTAAAAGAGCGTTGATTGAAATTAAAGCGAGACCCAATAATCGAGTATTCAACGACGAAATTATTCACGTCGAGGAAAATGTATGCTTTCATTCCTATTAACCTGGTTACAGTCACATAAATAATTATTATACGCGTAATAATTAATCTGCTATTCTCGCGAATTATAACGCAGAAATTTATTCAATCAATTAAAATTGACTTCTAACTTTAAGCAATTCGAAATGATGGATAATAGTGTAAAATTAGCGTCGATACGAAATGAATTCTACAGAAGTTAATCATCAAATTAATTAGTTTAATATCAAACGTGAATTTGTAATATTATCCTTTGAAAATAAAACCATTAATATCAGATTGTTTCTATTCAATTAATTTTGGTCAAATTAAGACTAAAGCCAATAGACATTCACATATTGTTAAAAAATTTTCAATCCAAATGAAACGATCCCCTCTAACCTTATACCCAACCCAAAAAAATAACCACTCCACTTTAACATTGCTAAATAATAACTCTAAACCCCGAGACTTTCGAAAACAGTGCTCATAGCGATTTCAGCAAAGTAATTACAATTGGCCCAGCAGCAGCAGCTACTCTTCCAACTACAAGGGGACACGGCCAGGAACCGGGCAGCAACAGCAGTAGCATCATCCTAGCGTGACCCGCACGCTCTTCGAGTCTCTAGTCTAGCTGACGAAGCTAGTTACACACACACACACACACACATGGCACTCTCTCTCTCTCTCTTGCTCTCCTAACTAACCTAACCTAATGGCCAGTTATAGTCGCGCGCGGCGTCTGGCGCACCGTCTGCGCGCGAGAGCTCGGGTCTTCGAACCGTGAAAACTGGACACACACATATACATACATACATACATACATACATACATGACACACACACACGCGGCTTTTGGCATCGCGTCCACATTGGCTTCCTACTCCCACTATACTGCTATTCCCTCTCGTCCGCGCGCGCGCCGTTATATATCGATGCGTCTCGCCTCTATATCTTTCTTTTTTACCCGGGGCGCGCACAGAGCGAGCCTCAAGAGCCGCCCTCGCCTCTATTTCTAGATATTCGCCGCCATAAAGAAGACATTGTTACCAGGAATGCAAGTTATAATACATCGCAGCCGACGGCGGCGACCGCGTTTTCTCTCAGCAGCAGCAGTAGCAGCAGCATACAGACGTCGCGCGAGCTTCGCGATGTAGTCTCTTTGCAAGGGTTTCTTGAGAGATATATATAATAATGCGTGCGTATAGGCTTCGATTGAGAAGGTTTCGGGTATTTCTGTGGAAAGGTTTTTGGTGAAAAAAAAAAGATTTTAGAAATTTAGATATAATTCAGTCATGGGATTTAAAATGATTGAAAATGATATTGTGAATTTTAATACTTTTATATATATGCGATCATTGTAATGTAGTTCGCAATGCAAACAAATTAATTTAATCGACGAAAGTGGATCGAGCATTAACCGAACAAATATACGCGTCAGACATTTACAATTGAATCATTGACACGGTCTTCGCTAATTTTATTTCAGGTTTATCAGGTCAATTGAATACGCCCACATTTTCCACTTCCAACACCGGTAGCACTTTATTTCCTCGAAAATTCGCTCGTAGTACCATCTAAAAAGCTCGTGTACTATATATATATATGCTCACACCTCTTCTCCACTTTTTCCTTTCTTTTTTCCGAAACTCGTCCTCGAAAACCCAACCCCGAGTCGAGTTGCTCCTCTCTTCGTGGGAAGCTTCCAAATAATCCAGACACTTCCCACCTCCATCTACTATACCAGCGACTCGAACTTTGCCGGAAAACTCTCTGTTCTACCTCTTCCTCTTCTCCCGACAGAGACATAGACTTTCCACCTCCTCCTCTTTCTCCGCGTGCGCGCTCAATTTACCGAGGTCCGAGCGTTGACACAGAAATCCATATCGCACCCCCTCCTCGTAGTCGGTATTCATGGTACGTCGTAGATATATGAAAAAAAAGGAATGAGGGGAGGGGGAAGCAGGGGGTATACGATGGGAATGAAAATTAAGGAGCCATGTCCCTTGTTCTTTCCTTCTCACTTCTTCTTCTTCTGCTGCTACGCGTTCACGAACTTGGGCCGCTTCGCTCGCTCGTTCTTTCCGATATTTTGCTGGAGTAGACAAAGTAAAAAGATAGAGAGAGAGAGAGAGAGAGGCGCGACCAATCCACTTTGTGGAAGTTATAATGACGTGCGATGTGATCGGATTATGGGCCCCCTGACGTCTCTCTTGGTGGACGGTGGAATGAGTCCGAGTTGAAAAACACGCTGAATTATTTATGCTGAGCAGAAGCGCACGCGGGCGCGTGTGCATGCTGCTCGTGGACGCAGAAAAATAAGGGATCGCACGCGCGAGCGTGATTAGTTACTGTAATATGATATGGATATTCTTTTTTATACGTTCGTGCTTATTATTGTGAATAGCTCGGCTGGCTTTGTCGATTGATTATTATTAGAGGAATCTTCTATCTAATCTTCACTCTACTACTTGTAACAAATAAAGGAATAATTATATATTTTCCCATTCTTTTTCATAAACGATATTTCCTTAACTATAATAATAAATGTTTGCAATTCACAACACAAAAACTTTTCATTCCAAGCGAGAGCCATTATTACACGAAAACCGCACATCTGCGCGTGAGAATGACAAACTTAAATTAATCAATTTTACTCGACACTAGCAACGACTGTATACATGAACATGCGGGAACCCTAACCGTTCTCGCAGAGAAAATTCGATTTTCCGCGGGCATTTAAACACTCAGATCGGAAACGAACTGCACGAAAGAGCGTGCTCTCAACGCGACGAGTCAATTATTATTACATGGCTGTACGAAGCATCTGCGCGCGTGCGCGTGTATGATGGGGAAGCTTCTTTTCTCGCTCGCTCTGACACAAGGTGCGATGACGAGGCAAATCGTGTGAGTGCATGGTAAACTCGATCATCAGTCTTTTATGTATATAGTGTGTGTGTGCGTGTTTGCGTATATATACAGATGATAGTTGTTCGTGTAAGTTGCGATGAAAATTTTTCGAAAATTAAGGATTTCTTTTATTGTTTTATATGTTTCATGATTATGAATAAAGATTAGTTTTATAGTTTCTTAGGAATAATGTATTTATATTTTGGGTATTACAGCTGGTTCCTAAACATTGTAGAAAAAAACATTTCTACAACGAAGCAGTATCGATATTCTGAAAACGAAAGAATGCCTAAAATATTACATAAATTACCAATTTTATTTCTTGTAATAAGGGCAATAATAACTTGTTCCATCTAATTTGACAGAACTAACAGCACCGAACGATTCAATGAAGAGGAAGAAAGAGAGAGAGAGAGAGAGAAAGTGAAAAAAAGTGAGAGGGAGGGACAGAGGAAAGAGGAAAAAGCTCATCATACACTGTGCATTCTTAGGTCCGGGCAAAATGCACGGCGTATGGCAATGTAGTGGTCGTGGAGCGCGGCCTGATCGAGCCACACAGTCAGGCGGAATATAGAAGCAAAAACAAAGAAGAGAGAGAGAGAAAGAGAGGAGCAACAAAGAAGGGGGGAACGTATAATCCGATCAAATCAAATCATCGACGCTAAATCGTTTTTTCTTCCAAGTACAATGCACTCGCGGATAGAAATCAATAATACTCACGAACATCCATACATATATACATAGGTACGCGCACGTGTACGTCAAATTCAATGCTCTACCATAGCCGCCTTCTTTTCCCTGACGAACGTCAATCAAACCGTTAATGAAAGCCCAAGTGCGAAGTTCAAAGCCGCGCCTACTCTTCTCTCTCTAACGTGTACATCTGTCGTTTATACATACATATTATATATATTTTATCCTTTCTATCGTACCTCTATACCTAATAAACAAATTCCACCTTCATCACATGGAAAATATTCACGCATACCTCTCTCGTTCTCTCGTTCTCTCGTCGCGTTAAGAGATTCATAAAAGTGCGCAACATATTTCGGATCCATTAAAGCGTCCATTAAAACTCGACCGGCGCGTAAAAGCTCGTAATTACATAAAGCGCGCGCGCGTGCGCCTGCAGCAGCGTCCATACGCTCTCTCGTCTCTCTCTCTCTCTCTCTCTCGTCGTAAACCATAATAAAGCGCCAATAAAAGGTGGTAGGCACGCCGAACTTTGCCCCCGCGAAGATAAAGAAAAACCTATCGAGTGAGAACTATAGCCAATCCACGTATATAGATAGATAGACATATATAGGTATATATATATAGGTATGTGTACGCGCGAAACTCCAGGCTTTAATTAAAAAGTTTCAATTTCGAATTCGGGCCAACGTTCGCGGTCAGTGGCCGCGCGGCGCGCTTTTTTTCTGCTTTCTCCCTCTCTCTCTTTCTGGTTGCCGCTTCCGATTTTTCTTTCTCTGGTGTACCGGGAGGAAGGGAGAGAGAGAGAGTGCAATAAACGCGCTGCTATTATGTGCGCGAGCGCGTGCCAGCTTGCGGGATCCGCGCACACCTGTCCCTTCGGTGGCGCGTGCCGCACGTCTTCTCCTCCGCCTCCTCCTTCGTCTCCTTCTCGCGTATATACACTCAATCTTTCCGGTGAAATCGGGACAACGAGAGGCTTGTAAACCCACTCACTTTTTTTTTATTATTTTCATTGCTCGTCGTTTTTTTCGAGTGAAAAGAATATAAGTGAGGGTAACGCAAATTTTCTCTTTTATTCGTGGCTCTCTCTCCCACTCTACGAGAGTGATGGGTATCAAAAGAACCGTTTATTTTCGACTCTTTCTCTGTACGAAAATTAAATTCATTCATATAGACTTTGCATTTTTCAGCTTTGACGGTTGTTTAAACGAGAAGCTCGCCTTTGTTGCGACAGAGTATGTATGTGTATCTCTATGTATATTCTTTTTTGCACTGAAAACGATAAGTTCTGGAATCAGAGTTTAGGATTGAATACTAAAGAGGGGCCATCGTCCTTTTTTTTTTGCTCTTTCAGCCCCTCGACGAAATTTCAAGCACCTGGCTTAGTTAGTCGTATATACAAGAAGTTTTGTTAACTTTTTCCCGCCCTTTGATATTCGATCTACTTCCATGCAAATTCGCTTCTCCGAGCTTTTTGAGTTGCTAATCTGCGATCTCGGAATTTTTTCGTTTTGCTTTCGTTCTTTTTTTTTTGAATTTTAATGATCGACCCCCTTAATGCGCCGCGCCCGCAAAACAATAAAGTTTCAAATGTGACGGTATAAATGTCGATGTTTATACATAATGGCTTGTGCATTAAAACTCAAATGGAAAACGAAAAAATGAAAATTATCAAGGAATTTTTCATATTTTCAAACGATAATTTTTTCTCCACCATATATTTACGAGATAACCATACACAAGTGGTATCAACTCGCCCACCAATCGTTACTACTCCTACTACTATTCTAGCAACAAAAAATATCACAATACGAGAAAAGCCGAACGCGTACAGCGTACCAACCTTCCTCCGTTTACCAAATAAAAAAGAGTGAAAGAGAACCAAGCTGCACTCTTTTTCAGTAGAAATACGAAAAATCACTTTATCGTGACTATAAAAATCTCACGGTGTATATATATACATGTATGTGTGTATATACATATATATATGTACGCGTTGGGCTTTGATGCGTCTGGCGTATATATGCGTGCCGTCAAAGTGACACGCGCGCGCATCACATGCAAATCGGCCATGTCTCTTTTGTTGCTCACGCTCGCACGTCGTCCGTCTCTCTTTTTTTTTCCTTCCTCTCGCGTGCGCGCGAATACGGGCGTGACGCTCGCGTTCGATTGACGCGCTGATGAGATTTCGAGGCAGAGAAAAAGAGAGAGAGAGAGAGAGAGAGAGAGAGAGGAGAAAAAAAGAGAAGGTCCAAGAGCTGTCGTGCATGATCTCTTGATTGATCAATTTTATGGTTCTCGAACGGCCACCCGAAGTGGTTTTCTGTTTTTCGCTTGTTTTTTAGACTTCCCTTTCGGCTCTCTCTCGCTCTTTTTTTGGATACTACCGCCGCATACAGCTCGAAAAGCGATTGAGATGTAATATTTTTTTTCGTAGGTTTGAGAATACCAGGGTTTACTGTTGCAATGGATTTTCGAAAACCGATATTGATGTTTTGGTTTGATTTTCGTATTTTTGGTAATCCGTTTTCGATGCATTTTTACGATTTGTACAAGAGCCAGCTGTTGACAGATTTTTATTCAACGCACGCGTCTCAATTTATATATCTGATAACCATTTCGGTGATACATTTACGAAATTTTATGCTAAATAGCAGATTGAGATTACCTTAAAATTTCATCAATTTTTCATACAAATTGCAATTATGTTCTGAACATTATTCGTCTGCTTTACGTACCCCAATGATCATTTCTTTCATTCCATTCATGAGTATACTAATGAACATAATCATTCTTTTTTTCACAATCTTTTTAAATCGTTTCACGTTAGTGGCCAATTAGAGTAGTACTCAATCACGACAAAATCTGTCGAATAAAAGGCATCGAAAAATCATTTTCCCAACTGCATTTCATTGCAAATCAGAGTAACCTATCAAGTAAATACGCATGATTTATCATTCACATATAGTTTGCCATCACCGTTGTGTTTATCTACTTTCTCCGAAGTTGAACAATAATTTATAGAATTCCCCCCCAGCTGTATCTGAGCCTGACGCGACTTAATATCTAGATGGAATGTTGATTCATTTGTCATCGTAATGAAACTGCAACAGTTATATATCTATACCTATGCATATGACGCTTGTAGTTGTGCATATACGCGCAAGCGATATGTATTACACGTCGTACTTTCTGAATTTCACTTTGTAAATGCAAATAGAGCAATGCTCTCTTCAAGATAAGAAGGGGTGACTCGCGTTCAAGATTAATGCCGGCCTCCTTTTTATCTTAATGAAATTAAATTTGCAAAACAAACATTCGCCACCCTAACCGACAATTCCAGCTACTATTACAATATATATAAAATATCATCGATCAGCCGATACCTAAGTCAAATTCATCGTAATCCATTCGTCACGAGTTCACGCCACCACAATGCATTACATCACCCTTCTTCGTGCGCGCGCGCGCGCGCCTCACATCAACAATCACAACCCCTTTGCCTTCATAACGGCACGTAACAACTCCAGACCCGAAAAAATTGAATATATCCTTGCCCGCGTACATATCCGCACGGTGGATCTCGGTTAACGGTATACGCTGCGCGCGGCGCACGACTTATTAGTACCGACAGTCGCGCGGAAAAAACCTTGCAATACGGGGAATAAATTGCCAGAGGAGAGGGAGAAGGAGAGAAAAAAGCAGTGACGGCCGGCACGCGTCGTCTCTCCCTGCGAAGCATATATAGCATCTTCTAATTATCCCCGCTCGACGCCTCGAAAGAAATCGGCGGGGCGGCACGCGCGCACGCGCCCTTTTCGACTCCTCCCGCCATCTGCCAGCCGCTCGCTCTTAATTTCTGGTTCGCTCCCTATATATATATATGTATGTATACGGGCTTAATTCCATTTTGGGGAGAACGTACGTGTGTGCGTGTATGTGCAAGCATTTTTCTTCGGGCCTGAACACACACAATATTACGTATATAAATTTTATTCACGTCTTCGTGGTCACGTGGGGAAAATTTGCTTATTTTCGTGAAATGACAAATGAACCGCTGCGGGGGTATTGTCATAGAGAGAAAGTCGCAAGAAACGCTGCTGAATGCATATGGCGGTAGCGGCTTGTGCGGGGACTGAGGGATGCCTGTAATACATTATGTTTTGCATGAATGCTGATGATGGTGGTGGTGATGATGATGATGATGGTGAGGTTTTTTTGAACGATGGTGTCGTTTGTTGGTATGGATTTAATTACTTACGCTTTTTTGATGCTCGATGTAGTTATGTCGTATGTCATGCGGCTTATGATGAGACTTTGTACAGGATAAATGGTAATGTTTTAGGTGGTTGAATAGATCGTGGTTCCTAATTGCACCGTTTGTTATGAATTTCTTTTTTCTTTTTGCTTTTACTTTAAAATATTTACGTTAAATAGAGGAAACAAATGGATTTCAGTTAAAATAGAACGTCTTTGAAACTATTTATCCAATATTATTCTAACACTTATTTATACCGAAATTATCTTTTTCCTATACTAAAATCAGTGAAGTTTGTTAAATCCACACATTGTCTTTCAACAAATGTTTTAACAACTATCCATTTCCACTCCCTTACAGAAAAAAAAATACAATCCATTACACCTCGTCCTCACCAACCTCACGTCCTCGTCCCTGAAAAAAAAAATCTACTCAGCGATTCAACGACCCCCACACATACATCGAGACATACACCACAGCGGCTGCTGCCGAGGTTCTCGGCTGCTATACACACACTCACATAACAGCAAACACGCGCCAGTAAAATGGATGTGCGCGAGGCAGGGGCGCGCGTTTGCTGTCGCTCCTACACACCTGGCCTCCTCCTCTCTGGATGGCCACGGCACGCGTCTGTATAATACGCTTTTTCTCTCTCCTTGGCGTGTGCCTACCGCGCGCACGCGTCTGTGTCCTCGATGGTGAAAGACTTGCAGAGTCAGGATTCGACGATATATATAAGGTGCTGAGATCGATCTGAGATCCGTAGAACGATTAGATTTTTTTTTTCTTTAACTTCGGTACTTTGTCAGTAGCTTTCGATCTATATGTATATACTCCCGACGAACGGTAAAGAGTCAAGCTCTATATATTTATATTTTCAATTTGCCGAATCACAATTTAAACGAAAAATCACCCGTTCGCTTGATCGTTACCCCCCTCCCAAAATGTGTAATAACGAAGTAGTGAACCGCAGCTCGCATTCGACAAGAGAGGAGCATCTTGCACCCGCGCGCGCGCGCGTAATCGCAGGTCATTAACCCAATTCACCCCTCTTAATATCCCCCCTAACCTCTTTCATTCCTTCTCTCACCCCCATCCTCCGACAAAGTAAAAAAAAAGGAAGAGGAACCTCTCGGCGCGTTCCTTCTTTTCTCTTCGCTTGCGTACACCGAAACTTCTCTCTCTCTCTCTCTCTCGCTCTCTCTCTTGTGCTGGGGCTCGTGCCGCCCGTCTGCGCGAACGCACACCTGCCCAGTTCGGGCCCCTCGCACGTGCGCCCTGTCGGCTACCGCGCGCTACTCGAGGATCGTAAACGCGAGAGCGCGGATTGCCGACGCTTCTCTCTCGCTCTCCCGAGAGTTAAACAGAAGGGAGAAAAAGAGAGAGAGAGAAGGAGATAGGGGGACGGCTGCGCGAGCGATGTCGACAGACGGCTGTCGTTATAATACGCGTGCCGAGCGCGCGCGCGCCGTTATCCACAATCAGGTATATTTAAGACCCTCGTCGTAGTCGACGATGTCGACGTCTTCGCTTTTTCTCCCGCGGCTGCTGCTGCTGCTGTCGCCGGTTGCCCTCTGCCGCCTGGCTTCCGCGCTGTATGTACCTGTACATACGCAATTATTGTATGTAGTATATATATAACGTATATGCAAACGCAGGCACAGTATCGCGATATCGATCGATAACAAAATTTTGTTTATATTTACGTAATTGTCTTTATATAAAAATGAAATTCAATCGAGCTGAAATCGACGTCCATTACGGACTTTTTCAAATAAGATTTTCACAAACTAAAAGAAATAACGTATAGCCCTTCAACTATACAGACTCAACTGAATTTCCTCCTCCCACACGCGCACGCGTTGAACGTCTTGCCCGCCCTTTTGCATATAAGCGAATATTGCCGTCTTCTCGCGATCGTATAACGAAGGGCGCGAGCGCGAACGAGCGAAATTGTCGCGCACGCCCACACGGAAATGGCGAGAGGCGCCGACGCCCGGCCTAATAATTCGTCGCCGGGGGTTCGCACGAAGCGGCGCCCAATCAGCCCTCGGGGCGTCCCGCAATGGAGGACTCGTTTAGACCCGCCGTGATGGTTGTTTAAAGGTTCTGGTGTTGTTAAAAAAATAGAGTTGGAGAAGAAACGGGGAGTTGGATAAGTTTTTAGTAAAAACAGAAAATAAGTACCTACGGTTTTGTTATGTAGATAGAACGAGAAAGGTATATGTAAAGGTATATGTAAAAAGAAAACAGTCGCTCATTGTGACAGTAGAAATAATAATACAAATGAAAAAGCTCAGTTTGAGTTTCGGATGCTGCTGGTTGTCACAGTTTTTGCTAGTACAGTTGTAACTCGGACGTGGAAATTTTAGCAGGCAAAAATTTTTGTTGATATACATCACCGCTATGTGTACTTTCAACGCGCTCGTGCGCAGCAGCTGCAACATTTTTCAATTTAACTTTCACGAGGAGAACAAAACGCTCTCGCTATACGTTTTCGTTATTGTCATTTTCTTGTACCTGAAAATTTCATACGTAAAATATTGATATTCTCTGTATTTTTTCTTTAAAATTTTCACTTGGAAACTTACAATATATTTTGAACTACATAAGTCATATTTCTCATCGTAGACTGACTGTATATACTTCGTTGAGGAAAGTCTTAAGCGACAGGGACAACGTTAAATAACGCGATGGACGTCGGACGTTTTTTTGACGCGCATTAAGAACGACGGGGACTAAGTGCTCTCCTCGGCTCGATCACCCGTCCATTCTGCGTCGCGCGATGTACTTCTTCTCCCCTCCTTCTTTACTCCATTTTTCTTTCATCGCTTCGATCAAGTTCGGCTCGTTTCTTCACTTGCAAATTATATAGGTGGCAAATTCAAATTAATCGCTTTGTAATAAAAATGAATGAAGACCAAATTTTTTTTCTCGAAATTCTCGGAATTTTTATGATCAATTGTGTCTGTCAAACGCGAATGAAGAATAATAAAGTTTCAATAAATTCAACTTTATAACAGACGTATAAGTATGAAAGAAAATCGAAAATTGATCTTCTCAACTCTATCTTGCTATTTATATTACAAACTTATGCAGTAACTATAACTTTCCTCGTTTCTTTACTTCAATAGCTGTCAATCTACAATTTTATGAAATTTTCGTCGATCTGACAATTGATAAATCGCACGGTATAAACTTATCGAATATAGAATATGGATGATCGTTTAACATCTATTTTCAGCTACAGATTCAGTTTAGAGCGTCGTGCAGTTCTTTACACGTGTGCACGATCTACGTGAAATCAACATCTACGCGTTCTCCACGGACTTACATAGACGAGCTTACTACTCGGGCAATTATCTTATAGCGTGTAATCGATGACGTTCAGTTATCCTCGGCTCATTGAAGCTGTCCACCCGCAGTTGTCATTCTGTCTACGTATATATAGCTGTCACCTTTTTTAAGCTTTTTTCTTATGAGAACTGTCTTCTACTTAGGATTTGAGTATAACAAGTAAAATAACTTTTCATCGCTATAGACATTTAACTAGTGTTAATGTATGGTTCTGGAATACTATAATTCAAAACAACTTATACTACAAAGATTATAATGACAAATAATTTTCACCTTCAATAAAGCAACCGTTTACTTCCGAATTATCAAACACTAAAGGTAACACAGATCTATTCAGTACAAAATGAATAAAGTAGCTATCAGCCAACCTATATAACAGCTTAATACAGAGATTTTTAATCGACCCTCGAAAGAGTTAATACACAGGTTCAGTGAGGGCGAGAGAGAAAGAGACGCAGGACTATATACACAACTCACGAGCAATCCCGTAGGAGCCTTGCGGGAGCGTATCGAGTTACCAGTGGTATACGCGCGGGGGAGACGCTAACTCATCTCTCTCCCTCGTTTTTGTCCGCTCTCTCTCTTTCTCTCTTTTGCTCGCGGTAACCGAATCTGCCCCGACCGCGCGCAGAGAGCCAATAGCCGTCAAACGCGACTCTCGTTCTCTTTCTCTCTCCGGCGATCGAATTTGTCCGCGAGCTGCTGCAACGGCCGTTTTAACGGTTTGCCAAAATATCCAGCGCGTGCGGGCTGTTCTCTGCTCTTCTCTCTCTCTCTCTCTTGCGTGGTGATGTTTCGCGAGAGAGGTAACCTCTTGGGTTACTCGCACTCGCGCGCTCTCTGTTTGCTTTTGGAGACGGTTATTCGCTTTGTTGTCGCGGTGCTATATACCTACGCTGGCCTTGGTCATGTAACCGATGAGTGTTTGGAGTGATATTCGGTAGAGTTTCATGAACATTTAATTTAATAATACTGGTAGAGATATTTCATACGATTTTCCATTCAAAGTAAATGATCTGGTTTTCTTAACGGTTTCACTTCTTTGTGATCTCTTATTCTATTTTTATTGCGTAAAAAATCTTCATATGAATTTTAGCTTATTGCAAAAAATTATGAACAATATCACCACCAAAACCAGTTACATTTCTGACAATCAAATATTATCGTTTCTTACACCAAACTATACGCACACACATACATACTGCTCTCTTTAGCTTTATCACATCCTGATTTCTCGTTTAGACTTAGACGCGATTATTTGAGCAGCTGTTGCGCGCAAGCACACCCCTTGTACGCGAGCGCGCACACGCGCTTCCGGCTTTTCCCGGAAAAGCTCCTTGACTGCTGGCACGCTGCGCGCGCGACATCCGTCCCCGCGATGTATACACGTTTATGTATATAGATATATACACAAAGACATATGCGCGTACTGCGTCGCATTCGTTATCTCGTTTCTCTTCCTGATGTCTTAATGACTAATCGAGGCAGGAATTCTCTCTCAAGCGGCTGTATGGATTTGTAGTACACGCGAGTTCATTAATTAAGACTCGGGCTTTTTACATTTATATATAAGTAGATCACTGTGTGTGGCAGAGAGGGATTGACAGTACTTTTGTAACCGTCTCTCGCATAAAGTTAGATTTAAATATAAGTTTTCATCGATTGACGGTTTTGATTGAAAAATACACGATTAAATATTTTATTGAATTAACATAATATCTTATACTATTAAATTACTAATGAAATATTGATTTTTTTGTGTTTCAGGTAAGTTTACCAACTTTTCGACCTATTAAATCTACGCTGAACAAAACACACTAGCATGTAAGTAAACCCAAATTAACACATAACGAGAAACATTCGTTAATTCAACCAATTATTATACAAAGCACATACAGACACACACATCTTCTATTATCTGCATTATTCATACACACTGAAGACCCAGCAGAAAGTGAGATATATTCCCCAACGCACTACTTGCACGCGGTGCAAGCGAAACTCGCGGAATCGAACCTCAACAGTATGTACAGAGTGTGAGTCCCACGAGAGGGAGAGAGAGAGAAGCACAGGCTGCGTGACAGTCGGCAGTTCGCTTAGGGAATGATTACGGACACTTTGCAAGTGCGGCTTGTTTTCGCTCGAGATTCCAGGTGCAACTGAGACTACTTACGCCGACTACTCGCACTCGCTGCTTTATTTTTTTCCCTTTCTTCTCTACCCTCGATCTGCCTTGGGCGCGCATTTATATAATATTCAAACGCCCGAGTGCACTTTTTTCCAACTTACCTATACATCTATATATATGTACGTATATATAGAGAAAGAGACCATAAATAACATACGCGCTTGCACACGGCCGCCCCGTGCGTGTATTTGCATTATACCATGTGTGCATGAGCGCATATATACGTATATGTTTGTGCGAGTAATCGCGCCGCGCGAGTGCAAGTGCAAGCGCGTTACGTAATCAGTCGAAATTGCATCCTGGCGTGAGGCGGAAAAAAAATGAAGCGCTTTCGCACATACACGCATAAACCTACGCATACGTTATATACATATATATATATATATATGTGCGTATGTATCTGCTATGCGCCTGCGCGTGCGAATTGGCAAGTGAAACATCCGCGCGCAGGAACTTGTTATAGGACGAAATTACTGTAATTTGCCGCCTGTGCGCGCGTATCTATATATCTGTGTGCGTATGTATACGTGTGACGAGGCTTTGTTTGTATTTTATTTGGCGAAGGGAAGGTAGCTGCTGCTGTTGGTGGGGAAGAGAGAGATAGAGAAGCTAATAATAGAGTTTAATGGAATTTTGTAAACAGAAGGTGAACAACTTTTCTATTAAATACACTGGTCCGAGTGCACGTCTCTTTCTCTCTCTGATGTGCGCACATATACTCTGTTTCGATTTGTCTGCAAACAAGTGTTCGCATTTCTTTCAGTTGGGCTGAAATCGATAAATTATTTGATTACTTTATTTTGGGGGAGGATACGCGCGGTGAATCGATAATTGTGACTTTAATGGACGAATGTGGTAATTGATATAGAGTGAATGGGGATGGAAATTCATGAATTTTGGATGGCTATATAGCGGAGAATCGTTATTGGGTAAATTAAATTATGTAAAATGTAACTTTGATCCATTACACGAACTAACTTCGGACAAACTTTAGCCTTGTTAGCCAGTAGTAATACAACAAGGGTCAATTTAATATACTCATTAGGAATGCTAAAGATTCCTATATCTAAGATGCTTGAATGATTACTACGTGATGTAACTTTTTTTTTAATTTAATAACTATGAACCACATAAATCATGTAAATTTGAATGAACCAAACGACAAAACACAATCCATCAATCTCTTAAAGAAATCCACACCGAAATTCCGGTACATTGGTACACCACGCGCGGTCCTCCGATCTTAGCGCGCAGGCCTTTGCACAATTCACGGCAGCAGATGAAGCGAAATAAGGAGGTCTGTCGATCCTGTATACCGCACCTTGCGAAGACGACGACGACGGCAACGAGGACGACCACGACGAAGCGGACTTTAGTTCCTCCTCCTCCTCCTCTTCATCCTTCTCCATCTCCTCCTCCTTTTGAAAAAGCAGCTGCGGTTCTCTCTCTTTCTTCCTCTCTTTCTCCGCTTATAGATCACGCGGCACGAGCCCCGCGTCGGACATGTGTTACCCCCACCTCCAGTTTCAGACGCGTGCTGCGCCCCCTTTTGCACCTTCTATTTCTCTCTTTCTCTCCTTCCCCTCTCTTCGAATTTTTGCTCGCGCACAGATTGAAGTTCTCTCTCTTTCGTTCTTTCTTTTTCTCTCTTTCTCTTCGTTGACTTCGAAGAGAGAGACTACTCGTCTTCGTTCTCCCTTTGTGTGCGCCTTCTCGCTTCTGCTTCTTCTAACGATGAAGAGAAGGGGGGACGACGAACTGGATTGTGTTTCAATCGCCGTGTGGCTTTACTTTGCCTTCGCCACGTCGTGATTTCGCGCTACACGAGGCAGCTACCGAGACCTCGCCTTTTATAGATTCCAGATGTCAGTGGAATGCTGCTGTTGGAGAAAGAGAGAAAGAGAGAGACGAAGAAGAGCTAGAAGATGATGAAGCTTCTTGTTGGGATGCATGATGGGACGCGGGGCCGTGTTCTGCATTGTAGTTTACTGAACTGCGTTGTAAGCGCATCTTTTTTCTGGGGAGGGATGAATCGAATGCTTTCAGAATGAAAGTCGTGTTTGATTAATATTACTATTGTGTCGCTATAACCAAAAACTTCGTTTCAGTAATTTTCAAGCTACTTTTTTCAATAAAATGATACAAAATATTATGTATTACTATTCTTGATTATTTTTCGCATACATACATATCCTTTTGTTTTGCTGCTGTTGTTGTTTTTTTATTGTTGTAGTTGTTGTTGTTGTTGTTGTTGTAGTTGTCACCGTAATTCGTTTTCGCCGCATACCGCGAAAAGTTGCAGCTCTCACTTGCTTTCTCGCGCTTCTGCGATGACACATTGCATGTGCTAGGATGAAAGTAAACCGGAGATCCGCGTGACATTCGAAAGCTACAATGTGGGCGAACTTAACAGTAATGATGATTTAGAATCGTCTGGGATAGGAAAATAAAAACAGTCGAGTTTTCGCGGTACTCGCGATAAAAACATGTTGACGGCGAGAGCCAAGTGTACTCCTTGGTGGAACGGTCAATTGAATACATGTAGTTGAATTTATATAAAAATTTTTGAAAAACGTGCAAAATGCATATGAAATTTTCATTGATTTTACTTTTTTATAAATGAAAATATTTATACAAAATATTATTTTTCAATCGAATAAATTCAATTCTTATTTTTATCCATTTCATCGCACCCAAATCTGTTAAAATTAAAAAAATAACAAAATCAAATAACATCATAATTCACACACCAAATATTTTCCTCATCTCATCACATTTCAACTAACCGTGTATACACTCTAAAATCGAATCAAAGTTATCCCTACACTTGAGTTCCCACAGAAAATTACTTACCTCTGCTGTGGCTGCACTATCGCTAAATTAATATAAAGCCCCTGCTGCTGTCACGGCTTGAGAAAAACCTCGAGAACGCGGTGCTCGGCGTCACAACCCCTCTTAGCCCGTTTAAATTAATTCGAATAAGCAATTTGAATGCATAATATCTCGTTCGTCGTCGTCGTCATCGTCTCTCTCTCACTCTCACTCGCTTGTGCTCGGTTGATTTACTCGGCGTCGGGAGTCATCGATCCTCTTGCGACGGCGCGCACAAATCGCCTCGAGCAGTGTACGCGCGTCTATCTCTCGCTCGCGAAAGGGTGCGAGACGTATCTGGATGCGGGGAGTGACGCTAAGCGACTCCGCGATTTCGCCGTGATGTATTATTTCGTTTTAATCCCACAGCGAACTGGAAAGTA